>QANZ01030535.1:37374-266760 GCA_003254925.1 Chamaecrista fasciculata | reverse complement strand
CTGTAACACGACCACCCGTGCATCGCACGGGTGAAAACCTAGTTTCTATCAAATTAAAACTACTCCTATAAAATTATCACTAAATAAAATACTTCACACAATCATTTGTCATTAATATGATATAAAACAGACATTGATATTATATTTTTGAAGTTTAAAAATAATGTCAAAATGATTACTTATAAACTACCGAAAAATTTATATATTCATCATCATATCACAATTTTAATTATAAAATATAAGATATATTGCACTAAGATTCTTTAAAATTTAAGTCGAAAGCAAAAAATATATTTGATTTTTAAAATTTGACAGGGAGGCTCTCTGAACTTTTAACTTTATTCATTTAAATTTTAAAATTTAGATGTCCTAAATGAACAAAACTAAGCATTCAGAAAGTCCATCTATTAAGTTTTGAATCTCAGAGGTCTTATATGAGTAAAATTACAAACTCAATCTGTAAAATTTTAAAATTCAAAGGGTATTTATACCTCTAATCTAAAACTCACGGATCTTAATACAATTTTTATAATCTAGTATGTAAAAAATCAACCTATTCTAGTGGTATTTTTCAATTATTGTTGGTGTAAAACGAGTCAACCCTCAAAATGGTTTCCAATCATGAATTAACATGTCTGTCTCAACAAGTAGTAGTCGGCCTGGTCGAACCATTTTGTTCAAACAATATTTACTCTTTTTTTTTTCAAATGGACAAACAATATTTAACTTGACTATTAAAAAAACTCTCTCATTTAGTCCATTTGAAATGCTTGGAATTGGAAGTAGTTGAAACTCGGTTGAGATCTTTTCAATTAAATATGAAGATTCATATGATAAACTCCTACTAGAACTTAAAATTTTGGTTAAAGGTTCATTTTGGTCCTAAATGTATGCCATAATGTTTATTTTGGTCCATTATGTTTCAAAATGTTCAAATTGGTCCTAAATGTTAGCAAAATGTTTCATTTTGGTCCAAAATATTGAATATGACTCGTTTCGAGTTCAAACATGATGATTTTAGAGCTATATATTGTTCTCAAAGAGTACTTTCTCTATCCAGTTGAGATCGTCAGCAAACGAGGTCAAATCAGTCCTAAAAGTAGACTACTCGTTTTATGGTCAAACAAGCAAAGTTGATTATATCTCTCTCGTTTCAAATTCGAATGTGACAAATTCAAAGCTACGAGTTCCTCTTAACAAGTCCTTTGAACTAGAAATGAGAGACGAGAGAAATAGGACCAAATTCAATAATTTGGGACCAAAATAAAACATTTTACTAACACTTAGGACCAAAATGAAACATTTTGCTAACATTTAGGAGCAATTTGAACATTTTGAAACATAATGGACCAAAATGAACATTAGGGTATACATTTAGGACCAAAATGAACCTTTAACCTAAAATTTTTTACAAAAAAGATATTAAGAATAAAATCTCATTAGTCTTGTTTGTCTTTTATAACCTCTAACCAAACGTAACTTAAAGAAAAAATTATTGGATAGCTCTTAAGGCACACTTAATAATTGATAATATTACATCTCACATCACAAATATATGACAACGACAAACCGCCAGTTGCATAAAGTTATAACAAAGCAAATAATCAGCAACCATAAACAGACCCCACATCCTTCCACTTCACATTTATTTATATAAATATTTTAAAACTATCAAACTTTTCTATGGTCTACCTAGCTCACTTTGGTTTTGGTGTATATAAATAAGTAAGCATGCAAGTATAGTCACCATCATGCGCATAACTAAAACTTTTTGAAAATCATATTTTTCTCCTGTTTTCAATAAATCTATTACATAACTAAAACATAATGGATATATGTTTTCAATAAATCTATTACATAACTTTTTACTACATATTACTGATAAGCTTAAAATTAGAGGTGAGCATGGATTGAATTAAGTTAGTTCATATATTTTTTATCACTCAATTTGAACCAAACATTGGTAGGGTAGTCCATTGCTCACAGTATGTGTTTTTTTTTTTTTTTCATACATTTACTTGTTTCAATTTGACCCCTCATAATTTTTTTTTTCTCAACTTGGTTCTTCACAATTTGTTTTGTAGAAACTAAATTGAGAATAAAAATCTATTAAAAAACCAAAATATAATTTTAATAAAATAAAAAATAATAATTTTTTATCTTTTATTTTTATGAGCGGTTGAATTGAGTTAAACAGATTCAAAATCTTAAAATTCTAAACTCAATCCAAACCACGACGGATCCAAAATTTTTAATTCAAATGAACCCTTTAACCCAATTTAAACTAACAAATTGAAATAATTTTAATGAGTTGACGAATTGATTCAACCTACTGAATATTCTTATACTCAATAACTGATCACTAAACCAGTGATATGATAAAGGTCTCAACTCTCAAAATCCCATAATTTATATCTAATTAATCATGATTGATCAGTTTGAATTTTTAAATTATGCTTCTCAATATCATGATTAATCATGCTAATCATCACTGTCTTATCTTTATTACAAAATCTTACCATAAAGATATAAAGAATCTTACATCAATTTAATTCCCATTTAATACTAAAATTTCCATAATTTATTGTTTCCTATTATTGCACACATAAATCCCTTGCCAACTTGAATAAAAGTATTTGGCATTATTACAATATTTGCAGGCATCACTAGCTTTGATCTGTTGGTAGGACCATGTGTAAGTACTAAGTGTGTGTAACACAAAAATCCTCAAGCATGCCATCAAAAATCAAAATTTTCTGGATAAAAGAGTTACATTCACCACAACATAATAATTAATCATCCACAAATTCAGCCCCAAAATCCACATATATCTACAAAACCTGATTTTACATCAGTAGTGAATGAACCTCTTCATTCACATTCACCACACGAAACCACACACACACACACACAAAACAAGTACACTCTCCTTACTCTGCTAATTTTCCATTCCCGGAAAAAAAAAACAATTTTCTTGAATACCCCAAAAATACGTTGCCATGGTGAATTAATAGCATTCAGTTAGTCCTTTAATTTGTTCTCTCTTTCTCTCTTATTATTATTTTATTTTTAAAGTTCCCTTATTTCATTCTTCGGTTTTTTCTCACACATCATACCAACCCATTCTGAGCCTTGATTGACTTCTCTGCTAATCTTTGCCTTGCCTTGCTTGCCTGCAATATAGCCACAACAAATATATTTTAGTCCTTCAATGTTAACTTTTCAAATGAAGATGGGGTAAAAGTGTTGAAGAAGTTATTTTTCATTTATTGTTTGATTTAATAAAATACAGGTTGAGCCTATGATACTAGTGATTAAATTGAAAGTTTGGATTTTAATTTAATATCACTTTGTAATAGGTTTTTTGGCAAAGTGTAAGACTTATTCATGATGGGTAGTTGATTATCAGTCCTAACTTAAATCTCTCATCAAAACCATCATTAAGGATATGTTTAGAAATTAAGACAGGAATTGAAGTTTGACTCTTAATACATCTTATCTAAAGTATCCCGATTTAAAGTATCTGAAATCTTCTAAGGAGAAGAATAACAGAGGATCAAGAATTAATCCCATGTCACTTTTTTCCTTCAATTTTCAACTTCTCAAATAAGAGAGAAGAAAACCATACTCATCTTCCCTTCCCTTCCCTTCCCTTCTTTTTCCCTTCATAATTGTCAATTCAAACATACCATAGAAGTCGATAAAGAGAGAAAAGCCATCTCAATGCATTATGTATGAACTGTGAAGAACCACATAAGACATGAGATGACTTGCCATAAAAGTTATAGAAACATAGAAGTAGAGGTTTGGGCTTTTATCTCACGAGGACGAGGATTGGAATCCTCTGATCAATGTGAGGGCTTCATTTGATGGGTGACAATTCTTCTCTTAAATCCTCAAAGAGGTTGAGAAGTAATCCTTAACCCTAGTGAGATACCGGTGCTTACCCTCACTTAAACTTTTTCTCTACCTAAAAAAAAAATGTACCTCTTTGTGCCAATCTATGAATGCAGTGACAAGAGAGAATACAATCACTTGCAGAATTGCCCCAGTAAGTACTCCAATCCAGAGTCCCTTGGCTCTAAGGTGTAGCACAAACCCTAATAACACAGCAATAGGAGCTCCAACTAGATAATATGCACCAAGGTTCACAAAGGCTCCCATTTGCTGAAATCCACCACCTCTTGCAATCCCTAAACACCATGAAGTTCATAACTTTGTCAGTTGAATTGAAAAGTCGTCATAAAACTCGGTGTGTTGCGTAGGCTAGCTGTTCTACACAATTACACACACAAACTCACCAGAAAGTACTCCTATTAGACTGTCTGCACTCACACACAGACAAAGAAGAGGAACCATTTCTGCAACATAATCCACCACTTCCTTCTCATTGCTGTAAGCATATCCCAACACATGACGGAAAAAGAAGAACACTGTGTTTGTAACAACTGCTTCTGCTATCCCAAGAACCATACCTACACGAACAGCATTTTGCGCTGCCTTCGGATTCCCTGCCCCTAGTCCATTCGATACTCGAGTACTGCAAACCACAACAACAATTGCATAAAACCCTCTTGAACTTCATTGTGCAAAAACTCGTGAACTTTGAAAAGTGACGAAAAACTCTTGAAGTTTAACCCCTTTTATTGAAATTCTCATCAAGAACTTAAATTTGTCACTTTATGATGATGAGTAAATGTGATATACGGATTTTTTGAGCTAACCTTGTAGCAGCACCAATTCCATAAGGAATGAAGTAGTGCAGTGTGGTAGTGTTAAGGCTGCAAATTAAATGGTTTAAGGAGGATGAGAAAAAGGAAGGAAGGCATCAAGGGAGTATCTGAAAATTTGATGAGAGGCTAAAAAGAAATGTAAAGACCCACCAGACAGATAGAACAGAAGTTTCAAGCTGTGGGTTAGGTAAAAGCCCAGCAAGTAGTGTAAGCAACTCATAGGACCACCATTCAAAGCTATCATCAACATTGCAATGAGAAGAAGACAACACTATATATTAGCAGAAGAGAACAAAAGATAGATATATCATAGGGTAAACATATAAATGGGTCTGATCTTGAATGATCCACGAGTTAATAACTCAATTCCAAAAAGTCTAATTTATACTCTTTAAATCTTTGGATGTAATGAAACCAATATATTTTAGTCCTTTTAACACTATAAGTTAGTCCTTATAATATAGGCTTAAGGGACTAAATTATATTGCTTCACAACTTTCAAAGACTTAAGTGTGTAACCTAGACTTTTAGGGATTGAGTTGTTAACTTGTGTATCTTTCAGGGATCAAGATATATATATATATATATATAAAGTTGTATAATTTGTTACCAAAGCATGAGTCCAGAAGGGATAGCAAATTGGAAGAACTCTGCAATGCTTAGTAAAGCATTACTAGAGAACACAATCTTTGTTTTCTCACAAGCTGAGGAATACTTCACATAAAGTGCAAGCCCAATCACATTCAACCAATATGAAATCCCAATGGCTAAAGCTGCTCCAACATGTCCCAAACCCAATCCAAACACCATGACCCAACACACAGGTATGTGCAAACACAGAACCCCAATGGAGCTCAAAACCATGGGAAATATCATACTCTGAGTTTGCAAGTATCTAACCAGAGATTGAAGTATAGCATAGCCAAACAGTGCAGGAATGAGGTATATGCAGTATATTCTAGCTGCATGAGAGATTTCAGGGTCTTGACCAAATAGCAACAAGATTCTATCCATGAATATCCACACCACAGATATGGGGACACAAACCAAAATCAGTGTGATTATTGCACAGCAAGCATAGTTCCCTAGCTTTCTGAATTCCTTAGCTCCATATGTTTGACCACATAATGTTTCCAATGCACCAGCCATTCCTAGCTGAATATAAACATTGAAGCAAAGTCCAGAATATAGTTAGCTTTTGCTATCAATAAGATCTAGGAGATAATAATAGGCTAAAATGCACAAAACCTCATTGAACTTTTGTCGTTGTGCAAAGAACTCTCTGAATTTTGAAAAGTGTCAAAAGACATGAACATTTGATTGTGTACAAAAGGCCCCATTCATTAAAATTTTCATTCCAAAAAATCAAGTTCTTTTATAATGTTATGATTGTTGTTGTATTTTAGATTGATCCAAAACTAAACTAACTATTGTTGTATTAATAGTAGCCAAAAATCTAAATATTTCTTTATTTTTTGAATGAAAATTTTATAAAAGGGTTATTTGCTCAAAATCAAAAGCTCAAGGGTAATTTTTGCGCAATAACTAAAGTTCAAGGGCGGTTTTATGCATTTTAGCCATAGTAACATTGAAGGAATCCATTAAAGGTTTATGTAGCTAACCAACGAGCTTTGGCTCTGAGGTACTGGGATTTCCTCTCCAGTGAAAGATTCAAGGACAAATCTCACTCAAAGCCAAAATTAACCAAGAAACAGAAGAAAAAGGGCATTAGCAGTAGGGATAATTATATTAATTACTCATATATATATATATATATATATATATATATAGCCTCATATGATACAAAGGAAAATAGTCCTGAATCCTCAAGATGATCCATCATCTGCAGCAAAGCCTTATGGAATCCATTTGCTAAAGGGTTTGTTAATCAGCTCCAGAAACAAAGTGAATAAATTCAGAATCAGAGTATTTTTAAAAGATTACAACACATTTCCCATGTGATCTATCAGCAGTATTAGTACTATTTACTTAGATCGACTTCTCCCAAAAGGACAGACAGAAAAGATTCCTTCTTTCTGTTTCTTTTGATGAGATAACAATCAAGAACTTTATAATCAGCCAATAGATTCTTACTTTAGCTCCAAAAAAGAACTAATTTAAAATGGGAAAGGTGGATTAAGCTAAAAGGGGTCGATTAAATGATCATCTGTTATCCCCAAAGAAGAGAATAACTTACAACCTTCCCCAGAAACAGAAAAACAGAGGAAACAAAAATGAAAGACTCTGTCAGTTTAGGTAAGCACAAAAAAAAAAAAGGATTTGATTTAAGAAAGAAAAGAAGAGAGAGAGAGAGAGATTACAAGGACACTGAAGCCAGTAACTTCAGCAAAAGAAGTGGCAATGGCGACACTGGAGAAAGAGAGCTTCCCAATATGACCAACCATCATCATGGACACAACTTGCAGAAGATACTGAGAAACTGTTACAGCCACCATTGGAGCAGCCATGGAGCTCACTTTCCTAAGCTCATGGTGAAAAGTACTGCCATCTGATGATGACGATGATGAAGATGATGATACTACCACCCCATTTCTGTGTTCTTCTTGTTCATACTTTGCTAGCAATGGAGCTTCCTCCTCCTTACCCATCTCTCTTAATTACTTTCTCTCTCTAGGCCTTTCTTTTCTTTTGTTCTTTCTTTGTGTCTATGATGGTATAAAGGTTTGTTTTTTCATTGAAGAGGGTGAGAGGAAGAGATGGATATATAGGGAACATGAGCCTAAAGAGCAGAGACTTTTCCTATAATATAATCTGATTAAATTAATCTTTTGTTTCTTTTAGAACAAGAGACATAAGGGATTCATGTTGTGTATGGTATAATTGCCGTATTGGACTATTGGTATCTTAGAGAGAAATTCGGTACACCTCACTTGTGACTGTACTTTGTCATTTTGAACAATTTAACTTTTCAATTATTCATAACTTAAATAAATGAGTAAACTAACAATTTAGTTTTTAAAAGTCACCGAGTTAACAACTTAGTCCTTAAAAGATTAAAATGGTATATTATTTAATCCATAAAATGATTAATTAATATATCATTTTGATTTTTCAGATACTAAAAAGTAATCTTTTTTATCTTTAGAGACTAAACTGTATATTTTAATCTTTCAGGAATCAAATTGATAGTTTCCTCAAAATAAATCATGGCTTGTATCTAGTATTTTTATAATTTTATATATATATATATATATCAATCAATTTCTTATTTATTTTGTTGTCTCCATATAATACACTTTTTATGTTGTAACTTCTGTTCGAAAGAAGCATTAGTAATTTTCTTCAATAATATATAAAACGAGAGTAAAATAATAGTCTCATTTTAGATATTATTGTTAAATTAATTAATTTTATAATTGTATTGTTATATTTGAAATAAATTAGTATTTTAAAATAAAATTAAAAACTAGTATAAGTTTAAGAACACATTAACTCAATTTTCCGTTCTATTTTATTTTTGTAGTAATTAAATGTAATTTTTTTTACTCGTACTAACACTTTTATTTTATTTTTAACATAACAATAATGATAATTTGATTAATATACACTTTTTTATATATATTTCTTAATATCAAAATATTAATAGTCAAACGCTTTTCTTTTAAAAAAAGATGATCACATATTATGTAAGAATATTAACATTTTAAGTAAATAAATACATTTTTTTTGATCATATGCTCAAGTTGGTCCTATATATTTTTATAGTAGTTCACTTGGTCCCAAATTACTGAATATGGTCATTATATATCTCTCTCATTTCAAGTTTGAATGTGATGAATCCAAAGTTACAAGTTGCTTTTAACAAATACTTCTCTATTGCTTGTCAAATCCAGTCCCAGAAGCGAGTTACTCATTTCACGATCAAACAAGTAAAGTTGGTCATATATCTCTCTTGTTTCAAGTTCGAATGCAACGAGTTCAGAGTCATGAATTACTCTTAACGAGTCATTTTTCTGTCCAATTGAGATTGTTGTTAAATAAGATCAAATCGAGCCAAAAAGTGAGCTTGGGACCAAAAGATAAAAAAAATTAGGCCAATTTGCATTTTTGGTCCATATCTTTTACTCGGGTCTCAATTTGATCTCGTAACTGTTTTTGTTAAACTTTTGGTCTCATATCTTTTGGTTAGATACAAAATTGGTCCCATATGATCCCGTATATTTTCTGTTGCAGATTTGGTCCTATATCTTTGCAAAAAGTTTCATCGTTAATCTCACAATGTGAAACCTTTTTGTAAAGATATGAGACTAATTTTGTAACTTAACCCAAAGACATGAGACTAAAAGTGTAAAACGAGACCAAATTGAGACCTGAACAAAAGATATGGGACCAAAAGTGCACTTTGCCAAAAACTTGCCATATCGATATAAAAATTTAAGGTCAAAGTGTGAATTTAGTCCTGTAACTTTGCTCCAAGTCCCAAATCAGTCATATATCTTGTTTTGTCTCGAATTTGGTCCTGTATCTTTGCTTCAAGTCCCAAATCAGTCCTATATCTTTTTTTTGTCTCAGTTTTGGTCCCATATGTTTTGAAAACCTCCCACCGTTAGTCCTCCGTCCATTTTAAATTACGGTTTGGTCCTAAAAACTTCAAGTTCCTTTCACTTTAGTCCCTGACTATCAAAATAAAAGGGAAAGAGCATTCCTAAAAATTCTCAAACCTTACATCTTGGTCCCTAATCCATGAATTCTTCATGAGATGGAATAAAAATGCAAAAACAAGACAAATTAAAGCAAATGACAGAGGGACCAAAATTGAAAACGCAGAAAATTTAAAACTACCGAAAAATATACGGAAATCGCCGAGAAACTCAAGAACTCATCCAAAAACCCCAATCCTCACTGAAATCTCACTCAAATAATCGCTCTCAAATGCTTTAAGAAAGAATTTTTGAAAATCCAAACTTTTGAGAAGGGATGTGATAAAAGAAAATTTGAATTTTCGAAAATTTTTTCTTAAAGCATTTGAGTGCGATTATTTGAGTGAGGATTGGGGTTTTGGATGAGTTCTTTAGTTTCTCGGCGATTTTCGTACGTTTTCCGGCAAGTTTGGGGCATTTTTCGGTGGGTTTTAAATTTTTTGCGTTTTTCAGTTTTGGTCCCTCTGTCATTTGCTTTAATTTGTGTTATTTTTGCATTTCTATTCCATTTCATGAAGAATTCATGGATTATGGACTAAGATGTAAGGTTTTAGAATCTTCAAGGATGTTCTTTCACTTTCATTTTGATAGTCAGGGACTAAAGTGAAAGGGACATGAAGTTTTCAAGACTAAACTGTAATTTAAAATGGACGGAGGACTAACGGTGGGAGGTTTTCAAAACATATGGGACCAAAATTGAGACAAAAAAAAATATAGGACTGATTTAGAACCTAGAGCAAAGATACATGACTAAATTCGAGACAAAAAAGATATAGAACTGATTTGAAACCTGGAGCAAAGTTACATGACCAAATTCACACATGGGCCAAAATTTAATTTGGAACATGAAAATGTTGAAAAGTAAAAAATTGACTAGATACTTTTGTAAAAATATTTTAATGATGGTACCACGAAATTGATACATTCTAAAAATATAAAGATAAAATTAATTCAAATAAAATTAAATATAACTAGGGAACTAACTATAAGGGATCAATAATATCTTTTTGTCTAATCTTAAAAATAATTGAGAAATACTTTATAGACATATACTAAAAAAAAATAAAAATAGCAAATCTGAAACAGTAATATTCGAGGAGGCAGTCCGATGTTTTAACTTATATGTTATAACATTGAACGACAATGATGGTTCATATATAGTCACATAGTCACATGGAACATGCATGTTGCAATACAGAATGTCATTGACGTCCCACCGCATGCATTAGAAACTTCTTTCTCTTCCTTTCATTGCTTCTTATACTTTCTTTCATTTATTTATCTCATTTTTAGTTTTCTCAACTTTTTCTCTCTTCCTTTATCAGTTAAGGAATTAATTAGCTTTAGTTATTTCTTAATTTTTTCTTTAAAAAAAAATCTAAGATGTTTTATGTGTCATTTCCGGACTGATGTGTTTGGATGGGATGTCAAGAGGAGAATGGAAAAGAGTGTAAGGGACAAAAGTTTAAAAAAAAGTTGTTTGGATGTTTTTTGAGGGAGGAGAGGAATGGACAACGGTGCCTCCAAAGCACCTCTTGGCACCCCAAAATCTAATTTTTTTCTGGCACCCCGAAATTGGGGGGCAAGAATAGAGTGGACAACTTTAAAATTTTTTAAGACAATTATACCTCATGATTTTATTAATATTTTTTATCTTTCTAAACCCTAATATTATTTAGTACAAATTCAGGGACCAAAATGTATAAAATTAGGGACAAAATATTATTAATTTAGCAAGATTATCATGTGTCAATTTCTTTCCTCATTAAAAACTTCCAAACAACCTAATTACTGAGTCCAATAATATCCTCTTCACTCCCACTCTATTAGTGTCCATTAATATCTTCTCCTCTCCATCCTCACTAAAACTCCCAAACATATAGAGTTTCTTCTTATGGATTGAAAACAAAGACTGAATAAAGATTAGTACAGAATGGCCAATCAAATAAATAGCTCAATTTATTTTAGAGATAATGTAGGGTTTAATTAGTTTTAGCTCAGTGGATCTCTTATATATTGTGTTGGGAATTGGGATAAGATATTGAAGGACCACAAGTATTTTTATATTTTTATGGAAAGGACCACAAGTATTATTATATATTGTAACATTTATAGTAATAATGTTATGAAATATATTTCGCAAAATTAATAATTCATTAACATTTTATTTTTCTTATAGACTTTTTCCCAATTAAACTTTTTAGAATATAGCTTTAATGATTTATTCCAAAGTTTTTTAAAAAAATTAATTTACTGCCCGTTGAAGTAAAAGTCACATATTTACTAGATGGTCAAAATATATATATAAGAACTCCATTTAAAAAGTCAACAAATTTTCATTTGATCAATAATTTTCGGAAAAATCCTTTTTAAAATTTTACTCAATTTTATATAAATAAATCAAGTACTTATGATTAGTTTTTACATATATATGATATAACTCTTACGTATCATTTTCAGTGATTTCATTCATCAAAAGAACTTTTACTATAATTTTATAAAATACAAATTACTATCAAAATACTATCATATTCAAATAAGTTAATATACAAATCTCTTACACTTCCAACTTCAAATCACTTCCAACATCCTTTAGCCTCACTTTTGTTTTTTTACACAAAATATAATGGTGATAATTAGACCCAAAAAAAATTAGATAAAAGTGTTGAGGAATGAAGCATAGATAGTTCATTTTGAGGTTTGTCACCGTGTTAAAATTAATTTTATATGACTTTAACACAACAAACAATAGAAAATAATGACACATAAGACATATATTATAAATAAATATTGTAATTTTTAAAATTCTCATCAAAATTTATAAATTTTTAATTTTTTTTATATATATATATATATATTATGTCGTGTCATAAAATTTTAAAAATCTAACATGTCAGTGTGTCCATGTTATCTTCCATATTCATATCAGTGTTATGCTTCAACTTCTGAATCTTATGAGTATTTTGTATACCTAACCTGAAATTCAAGAGCTTTTAAAGTATATATAGTTTAACCAAAATATTTTTATAATAAATTACCCAAACATTAAATTTTTTTTGGGTAAATTATAAAAAACGTACCTGTGGTTTAGCTCGATCTCACATCACTACTGTGTGGTTTAAAAAGTCTCACTTTGGGTACCTGAGATATGTGTCGTTTAGCAACTACGGTATATGTGTTTTTGTTCCGTTAATTTTAATAAAAAATGTTGACGTGACGCAATCTTAGCTATCGATTTTCAGTGTATCTTAACCGTTGATTTGTATTGCATCTTAATCGTTGGTTTCTCTTGCATCTTAGTCGTTGATTTCCACTCAAAGGTTAAAATCTCATTTTTGGTTTTCAAACTATGGAATAAGTTTCATTTTGGCCATAAAAGCTATTTTTTATTTCATTTTTGTCCTCAAACTTTCATATTTTTTCTGTTTTGATCTCCAAAATGTGATTTTATCGCAATTTTAACCGTTATTCTTAGTTCAACCACAAATTTATCTCTAATTTAAAATTAAGAGCATAGTGCGAAAAACTGGACCGGCCATTGAACCGGTGGAAGGCTCTCGGGTCACTGGTTCAATGGTTCAACCGCTGGGTCACTGGTTCAACCGGTTGAGCCGGTTTACTTAAAAAGTACATTTTCAAATATACATATTCATCAAAATACACATTAATATCTTAAAATTAAACACGTTGGTACCCTTTAGAGCTATTTTGCAATTTAACCATAACAAATTTTGTAAAATTACATATTGACCCCAATTTTTTAAAAAAAAATTCATTTTAGTCCCTAGATAATATGTATCCTGGGACCAATTTGTACTTTTTAAAAATTTTTTTGGGGTCAATATGTAATTTTTGCAAAATTTGTCGGGTCAAACCGGTTCACGGTTCATCAAATACATATTGATATATTACAATAATTTAAATTTAAAGTAAATATTAAACATAACATATGTCCATCACATATAATAAGTGTCAAATATTTAATTTTTTTTTTTTTAAAATTTTTTCAAATATTTCCGGGTCAACCGGTTTCCGGTTTAACCGGCCGGTTCGGGCGGTTTAACCCGGTTCAACACCGGGCCGGTATTTTAATTTTTCCGGACCAGACTGGTATCCGGTTCACCAGTTGAACCGGCCGGTCCGGTTTTTTCAACTATGATTAAGAGTGAAAATTTTTCTTTTTCTTTTTGTTAAACTCACTTATTTCCCACGCTAACAGAACAAATTGAAAAAGAAAAACTTTGGTGAACTGGTTTCTCATTCATATCCAGAGCAAATGCCCACCCTGTCATTATATGTATGTGCTTGTGTATCACAAAAACAGAACAAACTAAAAAATAAAAATCTCAAAACAAGTTCGCGAAAAGAGATTTATTTGGCGTGATCCGTTGATGGCGAGATCTGTCGTGAATCATGAACTAGGAAGGAAGGAAGGAGGAAAGATCTGTGATGAACGCGCGACGCACCTGTGGTGAACGACTGCGGCAAGGACGAGTCAGAACGATGGTGGCAAGAACGACAGGGATGACGACAGATCAGCGGTGAACAACAAGGACGAGTCAGAACAACAACAATGGCAAGGATCTGCAATGAAGGATGGAGGGTGTGACAGTGGTGAGTGATGAAGGTTTGATGAAGGATGGAGGATGAAGTTGAGGAAGAAGGATGAAGTGTGAGTGCGGCTAGGGTGAGGCAAAGTAGGAAATTTGAGAATTAGGTTTAGATAGGAATATTTTATTATTTAATATAAATATATATATAATATTTAATTAAAATGTTAATATGGTTGGATTTGGTTCGGTCGGTTTTTTATCTTCAAATCCAATCGAACCGAACTGATTGGTTTTCATCATGTTTCATCCAATTCAACCGACTATGTAATCGGTTTTAGTCGGTTTTGACCGGTTCAAATTGGATCGGTTCTGTTGGCTTTGGATCAGAGCGGATCTCAATAGCCCTATTATTACGTATTTGAGTAGGGGTGTACAAAAACATAAAAAATGCATAAGATAAATAAATAGGTTAAATAAAAAATATGAAATTTTTGTTTAAAAAAATAAAGTAGGCCAGTTTGGCTTGGTCGAACATGATGGCCCGGCTTGAGTCTAACCGGGTTGGGTCTCAGGTCTGGCCCGACCCAGCCCGTGATCACTCGTATATTTGAGAGAAAAATGATTCATCTTAATTATTTAGGTTAAAAAAAAACAGCGTAAATCATATGAAATAACATTTTTGGGACAAAAAACGAAACAAATATGAAAGTTTGAGAACCAAAATGAAATAAAAAATAGTTTTAGGACCAAAGTGAAACTTATCCCATAGTTCATGGACCAAAATTTGATTTTTCACTGAGTCACATGCTTATTCCGTCTAAATTCTAACGGAAAAAAGTTCAAGTACTACAAGTGGCTAATGACGGAACAAACAGGTACCTAAAGTGAGACTTTTTAAACCACACAGCAATTATGTGAGATCAGGTCAAACCACAGGTACGTTTTTTGTAATTTACCTTTTTTTAATATATAGGTCAAATTGCAAATTTGGTCATATCTTTTGTTTAGTTCTCAATTTGGTTTCTTATCTTTTTTAATTGCACTTCTGGTCTTATATCTTTGAGTCAAGTCTTAATTTGGTCTTTTATCTTTTTTTGTTGGTCACTTAACTTTGGGTCAAATGGAATCTTTTGCAAAGATTTGGGATCAATTCTCTAACCTAACAAAAAAATACAAGACCGAAAATAATATGGACAAATTAGAACCTTTTGCAAAAATATAAGACCAAAAGTGTAACACAAAAATTAAAGATATAGACCAAATTGAAAATTGAACAAAATAAATGAGACTAAATTTATACTTTGACCTTTTATATGTTAGCTTTCTTTAAAGTTCATTTTAAATTAAATCTTTAGTCTAGAATTCAGTAGTACATATTTAACTAAGCGAACCCTAAGGGCTAAACATCCAACATATTATCCCTATCCATAAGATGAAAAAAAAATAATGAAACATGCGGAAGAAGACAACAAACTAATAAATAAGACCACGTACTTGAGTTGAGTATTTGACCAAAGAAATATTATTGGATACCACTTAGTCACTTACCAGCACTCGAACCCAATGCAATTCAAAAGAAAGCACTAAACCACAGAGTCACTAGTACGCTGGTATAGGACCACGTACTTGATAGTAACTAGGCTTTTGTTTTTGTTTTTTTAATTTTTCTCACGCTTGTGTATATATATAGATTTCGTTTATATTGATTTTTTTTTTAAATAAAGTAATTACAAAAATATCATTATGACTTTACAAGTTACTATGTATATATATACACTTTTCATTTCTTCACTTGGCACAGGGGACTTTCATGTTTACATATAAAATCACAGATATCCACTCAATTTTCATCTCAATAGAGTTATATATATATATAATATACATATTGATAAAATTTAGTTTGATAGTTGAGTTTAGGAAGGTCAAGTTTACAACTACTAAAATATACCAAAGTCCTTACTTATTTTAGCTAAAGCAATTTCATGATTATAGACAAATTGAAATTGGGTTAAAATTTCATTTTGATCCCTAATGTTTATCTTAAATCTTATTTTGGTCTATAATATTTTTTTATTCTATTTTTATTTCTTAATATTTTCTAATAAATTCATTTTGGTCCTTAGTAAATTCCACAATTGGTCCTTAACTATTGAATGTGATCATATCTCTCTCGTTATTAGACCACGGGTCACTCTTAACGAATTCTTTGTATTCCTAGTTGGGGCCGTAGGTAAATAAGGTTAAATCGAGCAAAAATTGGATTCAAAATTAAAGTGGATTGTTTATTTCACGAAGTTGGTCATATCTCTCTCATTTTAAGTCGATCTATAATACAATGAAATCAGAGCTACATATTACTCTTTATGAGTTCTTTTTTGTCCAGTTGAAATCATTCGCAAACGAGATTAAATAGTACTCTAAAAATAGATTTGGTTAAAATAAAAATATATACCAAAATAGATTTGGTCAAAACATAAATACTAACTTGTAAAGTACTATTTGTCTTTACTTTCTAATAATTTCAATTAGACAAAAAAATAATTCATCAATAAAAATTAGAGCTGCAATTTTGTTATATTTAAACTTAAAATATGAGAAATATGACCAACTTAAAAAATCTAGCGACGAGGTCGACTTTTAATGCTAAGTATAACGTGGATGTGAGATTCAAGATCTAAATTTGGACAATTAGGTGAAGAAGAAGAGTACACGGAAATTGTAGAGAGAAAGTGTGTGTTGTTATTATTATTTTTAATTATTATGTATTTTTCTTTTCTTTTTTCATGAAATTCGATTTTTTATTAATTTTTTTGGATTTTTGAAAAACTTGTTGATACTTATATGATTGTAAATGCAACGAAAACAGTTGAAGTATACATAGTAGGAGACAGTTGTTATGTATATTTTTCCAAAAGGTTCTGTATTTCTTTTGTCTTTAGCTTTTGTTCATTGCATGAGTTTCAAAATTTTTCATCTAATATTTAAATTTGTTGCAACTTTTTTATATATATAATTAAATAATATTACTTTGTTTCCTTAGATCTCATTTGCTCAATTTGCATATATGATGCTAGATATGGGTTTTCTTTTTTGCTATAAATTAGACATCATTAATTATTTTTAGAGTAAATTATATTTGATACCTTATGGTTTGGTCACAAAGACTCGATAAAATCACGTTTTGAAGATTAAAACAGAACAAATATGAAAATTTGAGGATAAAAATAAAATAAAAAATAGTTTTATAACCAAAATGAAACTTACCTATAGTTAGGGGACTAAAATGAATATTTAACCTTGAAATAAAAATTGACGGCTAAAATGCAAGAGAAACCAATAAATTAATGGTTAATATTGAGTCACGTTAACACTTTTTGTTAAATGCTAACGGACCTAAACCAATACGCCTCTTTTAATCTTGTTAACGACAAAAAAACATATGATACTGGAATATCACTTTTTGACTCTCCACATAGTAGAATCCGACTAAACCATCTAATTTACCCTATTCCTTCTTTATAGGAATATAAAAATAACTTTCAATAATAAACAAAGAAGTACATATAATAATATAAGTTTTTAAATTAAGTTAGAGGTATAAAATTCATATTTATTAAAAGGTTTTAAAAGTGATGATATCCAATTTATTATTTATAACAAATTAATTAATTGTAGTGATGGTGATTCATTTATTAACAGATTTTTTTTTTTTGATACCAAACATAAGGAGAACTAGAAGAAAAAGAGTTTAAAATTGGAATGGAAATTAAGGATAGGGTAGGAAACATAATTAAACAAGATTCATTTATTAACAGATAAAGATACACCGAGATAAGATCACACCTGCCCCAGAAGGGAACAAGTACAACGTCCAATTTATTGGATTAGGCATATTAATTAATTAATTACATAAATAAATCAATAATGATATAATTATTGAACTTTGGAAAGCACAATGCCGAGCTGGATGTTAATCAATCAATATTCAATACATTTGAACATCTTTTTGGTGTTTAGTGCATTACTGCATTTGATTATGATACATATACCAAGACATATTCTAAGAAATTACATACCCAATTCTTAATTTTTTTTTATTGTGCATAAATGGAACCCTATAATAATAATTACTTACATGCACAATAAAAAATGTAAACACGTTTACCATTTAAAAAGCCTTACATGATGAACTTTGTATAAAGATAAAAGTGCACTTTTTATTTGGTCTCCTAACTTTTATTTAGGTCTTAGTTTCGTTCTATAAATTTTTTTATTGTATTTTTGGTTTCATATTTTTTTGCTCAGGTTATAAATTTGGTCTCGTATCACTTTTGGTTACATATCTTTTATGGTTATGGTGCAGAATTTATTTTATATTTTTGCAAAAAGTTCCACATCAGTCCCATTTGATCCAAAGATATGAGATCGATTTTACAATTTGACTAAAAGATGAGACTAATTATGCAACTTGACCCAAAGATATGGAACCAAAAGTGCAACATGAGTCCAAATAAATCTGCAACTTGAGTAAAAGATATGAGACCAAAATTGTAACAGAAAAAAATTATGGGACCAAATTGAGACCTGAGCAAAAATTATAAAGCCAAAAGTGCACTTTAGCCAAACTGAAAAACTATAATTAATACATTTTGTTTTTCTATTTTTATCTTCTCTTAAGTCTTAATGACTTTGTCGGTCAGTCATCATAATTTAGTCTAATGTGATTTCTAATTTGAATAAAGTATAATGCTTGTATATATAATTGAATTTTAGAATATAAAGAAAATTCTAAACAAATTCATTCATAATATACGTACCTTTCTTTTTTGTTCTGAATAATATACGTACCTAGTACCTAAGTACTTGCATGTCATGTATGATTTCATTTTGCAACTACGATTTATGTTATATGTAAACTACCTCATTTAATTTGAGGATGGATTTCGTGGTATATGATGTAGAATTATGCCTACATCATATATGTAGTTTATATATGCTAACAACTTTATATATAACAACTTTATATATGATGTAGAATATGCTAACAACTTTATATATAACAACTTTATATATTTTGGAATATGTAGATTTATGTCATAACAACTTTATATATAACAACTTTATATATTTTGGAATATGGATTTCTTCATATATGATGTAGAATATGCTAACAACTTTATATATTTTGGAATATGTAGATTTATGTTATAACAACTTTTGCTATTTGTAGTGTAGACATTATAAAAAGCTAAGAAATATAATATTGTAGCAACTCATTCTATATATCTTAAATGTTCATTAACGTGTTGCAATCAAACTTTATTTTTATAACAAAAAAAATGTTCCCTTCACATTTAACGTTATATTTTGATCAAAATGATATTCATATATTTGCTTTGGTCAAATTTGTCAAATAGTAACAATTAACAAAAAAATCTATATATAATTACGGCCTTACAGCTCTGTTTTGATAATTAATTACTATACCTAGGTTCACTTCTAAATAAATTAACAGTTATTTTTTTTTCACTAAAAAAATAAGAGTTAGTTTTTTTTTTTTGGCCAGAAAATAAGAGTTAGTTTGATGAGGTGGGAAAGTGAGAGTGTGAGACCTTAATTTGTGTCTCGTATGAAAGTGAAACCTCCATGCGCATGCATGCCTATGATTTTAAAATGAAACAAAATTGGAATAAATTAATTAATTACATTTAACTATAATAACTATTTCTTTATTAACCATATTAGCATATTCCAAAACATGATGGAAAAAGGCAACAACTATCATATATGTAGTTTTTAACAAATAAATTGAAGCTGACAAACTTTGGCCCAAAAGTAGTTGTTTGTATTTTGTAAATATATATATATATTATATATATGCGCCAAAGTCTCACATTAGTCCTTTACGTATGGGGTAGATTTTAAATTGATCTCTTATCTTTCAATTATTTTAAATTGGTCCTACATGTTTTCATTATGCTTCAAATTGGTCCCAAACCAACTTTCAAGACACAATTTGACTTCATTAATTTTGCTAGCAATCATAACTTGGCAAAGACATAATTCTTTAACAGTTAACACATAGTTTCGAACTCGTTGCATTCGAACTTGAAACGAGAGAGATATAACCATATTCACTTGTTTAACCGTGAAACGAGTTACTCACTTTTGGGATGACTTGATTTGACCTCGTTTGTTGATAGTTCTAAATTACTCGTAAGAAAAACTTGTAGCTCTGAATTCGTCACATTTGAGCTCAAACTGAGAGAGATATGGTCACATTCAATATTTTTTAGACCAATTTGAAACATTATGAAAACATGTAGGACCATTTTAAAACAAATGAAAAATAACAGACCAATTTGAAATCCACCCCATACATAAAGGACCAATTTTGAACTTTGGCCTATAAATATATAGAAAACTTTAGTATAGAAATATCATGTTTATAATTAACTAGTGAGGTAATATTTGTTAGGGGAAAAAATGCATAATGAAATCAACAAAATAAACAAGAATTTCATTTGGAACCATCCTCTTAACAAAAAATAAAATCCACTTTGTCAGTTGGCACAAGATCACTAAACCTACTCATGCGGGAGGTCTTGGTCTAAAAAAAAAAAATGCTGATTTTAATGCTTGTCTCATGGCTAAATTAAACTTAGATGGAATACTCTTGTGGCTACTGAAAAGCTTTTATAATAATCTTCTTGTAAAGAAAGGTTAAAGGTTCATTTTGGTTCTAAATGTCTGCCTTAATGTTCATTTTGATCCATTATATTTCAAAATGTTCAAATTGCAATTTTGGTCCAATGTTGGTAAATGTTTCATTTTGGTCCAAACTATTAAATATGACTCGTTTCAAGTTCAAACATAACGAGTTTAGAACTACGTATTGTTATCAAAAAGTAATTTCTCTATCCATTTGGGGCCGTCAACAAACGAGGTCAAATTGGTCATAAAAGTAGACTACTCGTTTCATGGTCAAACAAACAAAGTTGATCATATCTCTATCGTTTCAAATTTGAATGCGACGAATTTAGAGCTGTGAGTTCCTCTTAACAAGCCATTTGAACTTGAAATGAGAGACGAGAGAAATATGACCAAATTCAATAATTTGGGACCAAAATGAAACATTTTACCAACATTTAGAACTAAAATGAAATATTTTGCCAACATTTAGGACCAATTTGAACACTTTTAAACATAATGGACCAAACTGAACATTAGGACATACATTTAGGATTAAAATGACTCTTGGACAAAAAAATGCTTTCAACAGAGCAGTGAAATTTTCAAACCTTGCTATTTGCACTAGGAGTGAGCACGGGTTGGGTTGGGGCGGGTTGAGGGAAAATCCCAGCCCAACCCGCACATCAATCTACGGGTTGGGTTGGGTTGAACCTGCAAGTTGAGTTTGTAATTTTTTTTTTATAATTTTCATAACAAAAAAATATTATTATAAATTTGTGAGTAGTGAATAAAGAAAACTTACACATAAAAAAGAATAAAAAACATAAATTTTATATATATAAATATAAATCAATTAAAATATATTCCATAACATATGTAAATGTAATACATATATGTAATTATGTAAATTTTATAATCAAAATATCTTAATTATAAAGAACTAATAATATAAATACATAAGAAAACATACAAAGTTTATATAAAAATACATAAATATGTATAAAAAAATAAAAAAAATGTATATGCGAGCTCGCGGGTTGGGTTGGGTTGAAAAACTCCAAACCCGCAATCCAACCCGCAAGTGTGCGGTTTGGAAATTTTGAGCCCAAACCAACCCAACCCATAGCTGCAAGTTGGGTTGGTTCCTGCGGGCTCGCGGGTTGGCGGGTTGGTTTGCTCACCCCTAATCTGCACTACCCCTTCATATAGCTCTTTCCTTTCTCACTTTAGACAATCCATATCTTGGGAGAAGCCATATGATAGTTTTTAGGATAAGTTACACAAAAGGGCCATGTGGTTTGACCCATTTTTCGATAGGGTCCCTGTGGTTTAAAAAGTTTCAAATTGGAGCCTGTGGTTTACTCCGTTAACAAATAAGGTCCCAGGTAGTTTTTTCCATCTAAATTAACGAGAGTGAACTTTAAGGTGGACTGTTTTGTGATTTGAGCGCTTTTCACAAACTAGAAAAGGGCTATTTTGAAATTTGAACCAAAATACAATAAGAGTAAAGCAGTGATATCAACGATGTGATTTTTGGGTCCAGAACGGAGGTACTGTTCCTTGCTTCTGCATTGATGGGAAGGTGTGCTGGGGTATTGATCACCGAAGTTGATCAATGGCGAACAGAGAGCAAGTCCACGATCAAATCGCAGATCTCGTCAGTCGAAAGAACATAATCGTATGGGTGTACATTGTTTTGCTTGGGATCCCTTATTTTTTTTTCCGTCTACGTTTGGCGTTGCTTGGTTGTTCGACAGTGGTTTTTAACGTTCTTGAACAGGAACAATGGTTTTGTTTTCGTCGAACAACACATTCATTATTCTACGTTTTGTTTTAATTTTACGAGATTGTAAAAAAAAAAAAAACAGATGCATTTGAGAGTGGGAGAAAAAGAAAGGATGATGGATTAAATAATTAATTAATGAGGGGTAGCAACTACTTTTGACTTTGCGCTTGAAATCCATGGTTTTGATATAGTTGTAATGAAGCAGTAGAGAATTCCCCTTTATTCTACTAATTGAATTCCTCTTTATTTGCGTAGGCTAACGTTAATTCATCCAGGGATCACACTATATATAGAGTAACACTCTCTACAAAATCAGTACCCAGAATTAATTAAACACATAGAGAATTCTAGAGAGAGAGGTGACGAGTAGTGAGAGTGAGATGATGGCGATACCATGTATCGATTTCACAAAACAATCTACCTTGAAGTTTTTTTTTTTGATAATACGTGGAAATTATATTACTGCAAAGGATAAGCTACAAACCATCTTGAGAAACAAGTAACCACTGATGACAGCAGAAACATCTAGGAAACAGAAAGCAAGCTAGAACATACAGGGAAAGAAAGCAGAGAAGCGAAACTAGCTAAAGCATACAGGGAAAGGAAAAACAGAGAGCCTAGAAACTAAACGAGACAGAAGCAAGAGGTCTTGGAGCAAAAGAAAAAAGAAGAAGCCTTCAAGTAGGATCAAAGGTAGTCTTCTTCTTTCTTCTTTTATTCCTACACAAAGGAATGGCCCTGTAATCTTGAAGGAAAGCGAGATTCAAAAAAGACGGCAAGGAAATGAAGGTAGTGTGCTGAAGTTGCTTTGTTCTGCCGTGATATGCCAAAAGATCAGCACACGCATTTGCTTCCCTAAAAGTGTGATTCATGCTCCAACTGTCAAAGGAAGCAAGCATATTTTTACAGTTAAAAATAATAGCGTAAAAAGGATGGTGGACAGTAATTTTATCTGAGATAATGCAATTAATAGCAGCAACACAGTCAGATTCTAAGATAATCTTTTTGATGTTTAGAGAGACAGCTAACTCGATTCCTCTGAATATAGCCCAGAGTTCTGCTTTAAGAGAGTGACCATATCCAATAAACTCAGAGAAACCTGCAATAAAATTTCCATTCTCATCTCTTAAGATACCTCCAGCACTAATATGGTTCGACTTGGCAGATCCATCAGTGTTCATCTTGTAAAAATTCCTATCTGGTTTCTCCCAACAGAAGGATTTAGTAGAGGTAATAGAAACAGAATCAGGTAGAGGGGGATTTATCCCTAAGCTAAAGAATTCTACTGCACAGAAGAAAGCATGCTTTTTTATAGATTCTGCAGAAAAGATTGCCTTTTGAAAAATTAGTTTGTTTCTTGAAAGCCAAATGTTTTTCAGGATATAGATGAAAAAAGTTCCCCAGTTCGTATAGTGTATGGGGGTAGAGTTTTTACAGTTACTTTCAATCCAAGATAAGAAGGGAATGGAGTAAAAATTTGGAGGAAGAGAAAAGCTATTCCAGATGTCTCTAATTTTATTACAGTTTCTAAAAATGTGATCCATGTCTTCAAGATCAAGAGCACATAAAGGGCAAAGGGGGGAATTTATGACATTAAGATTATAGAGTTTTTGAGAAGTAAGAAGACCTTTGTTCATAATAAACCAAATGAAGTTTTTTTCCCTAGGATGACACAGGATTTTCCAGATCCAATTAATTTTAGTAATAACACTGTAATCAGGGGAAAAGGTAGTTAAAGTCTTATAAGCGGATTTTATGGAGAAGATGCCATCAGCAGAAGGTCCCCAAATAGGTGTATCATCTAAATTTCTGTCAGTGATATAAGGTGTAGCATTTATCTCGTATACAATGTTCATGGGAAGGTCTATGGAAAGCAGGTCAGATTTATCTCTATTATAGCTAAGGAAATCATGAACAGAGATAGAAAGAGCATGAAGAGGGATAGGACCCTGAATTCTATTACGTAGAGGACCACAAGGAAGCCAATTTCCAAGCCAGAAGTTTGTATTTTTTCCATTCCGAATAGACATTTTTATACCTTTGTCGAAAATGTTAAGGTCTTTCTTTATGCTTTTACTGACAAAAGATTGTGTTCTCTTACTCATACTTAAAAATTTGCCATATTTAATAGTCAAGATATTTGTGGAGATATTTTTATCCTGAGTGAGGAGCTTCCATTTCTGTTTAGCCATGAAACAAGCGTTAGTATGAGCGCTTTTTCTAATCCCTAGACCCCCAATGTATTTGGGTTTCGTGATCTTATTCCAGCTTAAGGTGTGAATTTTAGATTTGTCATTTTTGTGATTCCAAAAGAAGTTTCTGTTACATTTATCAATCCCATTGAGTATTTTATTAGGAAGAGAAAGGGCATTCATGTAATAGGAGGCAATGGTAGAAGTTGTAGATCTAATAAGTTGAGTTCTACCAGCAGAAGAAAGGCAGTTACTCTTCCAAGTCTGTAGCTTTTTGTTAATCTTATCTAGAATGAAGTTGAAATCACTAGGTTTATAGTTATGCTTGAGGGGGAAACCTAGATAGTTACCAAGTTCATCAGTTCTTTGAATGTTAAGTTGGTTAGTGATTGTAGAACGCATATTATTAGGAACAGTGGGGGAAAACCAAATTTTAGATTTGGTTTTGTTGAAATTAAGGCCAGATATGTGGGAGAACATGTCAAGAACTTTAGAGATTGTTTTGACATTTTTAATGCTTGCTTTGGCGCATAAGATAATGTCATCTGCAAAAAGGAGGTGAGAAAAAGTTTGACTTGATTTTCTGAACTTGAAAGCATTCCAATTCTTATTTGCTACCTCTTTATTAATCAGGTGGGTAAGAATTTCAATAGCAAGAATGAACAGGAAGGGTGAAATTGGGTCCCCTTGTTTGATACCTTTGATTGGATAGAAAGCATCAGTTTTGGAGCCATTTATAATAGGCATGTAGGAGGTATTATGCAGACAGGAGTTGATAAGTTTAATCAAACGGGATGGGAAGTCATAGGATTGCAACATTTTAGTAATAAAAGACCAAGAAATAGAGTCGAAGGCCTTATGAATATCAAGTTTTATAATCATCCAACCAGTTTTAGATTTTGATTTGTGCATTGAGTGCATCAACACATGTGCAACAATAAACAAATCAGAGGCTTGTTTCCCCTTTTGGAAAGCACCCTGAGAGGGAGAAATGAGGTTTGGAATGATAGGTCTGATCCTATTGGAGATTAATTTAGTGAGGATTTTGTAGTGAAGAGTGCAAAGCCCTATGGGTCTAAGGTGATTTGGCTTAGTAACCGAGGGAGTTTTAGGAATAAGGCACAGCAGGGTTTCTCCCCAAGAGACAGGTATATCAGCATTATGGAAAACCTGCTGTATATTTTTAATAATAACTTTTTTAATACAATCCCAAGATTTTTGGTAAAAGAAAGCATTAAGACCATCAACCCCGGGGGCTTTGAAAGGTTGTAAGTTGAAGACTACATTACGGATTTCCTCTTCTGAAGGAATTTGAAGAAGAGAATGATGGTCAGAAGGAGAAATCTTTGGGAGGGAGTTGAAGGGAATACTGTTATGAGGAATATTAACAGGGAGAAGGTTATTAGGCTCAGTGTAAGAGTTTTTGAAAAAATTATAAATAATGTTATTGATGTTTTTAGGGTCATAAGTAAAGGTGCCATCATCTAACTCAAGGCAGGATATAGAGTTTTTTCTTCTTTTAATAAGGGCTGTGGTATGGAAAAAAGTAGTATTCCTATCACCAAGGGTAAGCCAATTTATCCTAGCTTTAGCAAACCACAATTGTTCTTCTTGGTCAAGGGTAGTCATGAAATCAAGTTGGAGGGTTTTTTCAAGTTGCAAGAGCTGGGGATTAGGGGCACAAGAAAGTCTTTTTTGAATACCAGCTATGCGTTTAAGAAGAGAAAGTTTTTTTTTGTGTATATTTTGAAAAGTGGATTTACTCCAGTTCAAAATATTGTAATGGAAGTTTTTAATGATGGTTTCAAGGCTATTATTATTATCAAGCCAGTTACGTTTAACTATGTCTAAGAAAGAAGGGTGTTGCATCCAAAAGATTTCTATACGGAAAGGTTTATTTCTAGTAATGAAAGAATGATTTGTATGAAGAAGGAGAGGGCAGTGATCAGATTTAACTCTAGGGAGGTGAAGGATTTTGGAGTTTGGGAACAAGGATAACCAGCTTCTATTAGCATGTCCTCTGTCTATACGTGTTTTTACTAAAGAATGAAGGTCCCTACCATTAGTCCAAGTGAACTTTGGCCCTTCAAAACCAAGATCAATAAGTTGACTATCATTAAGGAATTTATTAAAAGTTCTCATTCTATAGGGGCAAGCAGGCAGACCACCAAATTTTTCTTTTGCATTCGAAATATCATTAAAATCACCTAAAATCAACCAGGGCAGGTTAAGGTGTTTTCCCATAAGGGATAATTTGTCCCAAAGAATTTTTCTAGTATTAAAGTTAGGGCTAGCATATACACCAGTAAGGATAAAGAAGAGGTTGTTTACCTTCACATGAGCATGAATCTCTTGAAAGGAAGAAGCCAAAATGTTGACCTTAACTGTATTTGGGTTCCAAAGCATCCAAATACCACCAGAAAAGCCCATAGCATCAACTTTATAGAACTTTTCATAACCAAGAGCATTGATAGAGTTGCAAGCTCTTTCGCCACTTAGTCGGGTTTCAGTGATAATGACAAGGTCAGGTTGATGGGTATTGACAATGTTGTTAAAGACACGCCTAAAATCAGGGTTGGCTGCCCCCCTAACATTCCAGGCAAGGAAGGAGATGTTTGGGATGAGGTGGAAGGGAGCAGGAGGGAGGTTAAGATCTATATCATTTGGGTCTAAATCCATAATATTATGATCTATGAAAGTAGGAAAGAAATCTAGCTCATAATCAAGGGTTCCTACTTCTGTGTTTAGTGAGCAAATTGTGCAGACATCTATTTCTAAAATGTGATGAGGGATGTACCAAAACACTCCGTGGTTTTGATGGCCAAAGATTTTTGTGGTTGCTCCGTGGTCTGATAGTTCTAGGTTTAGGAGTTTTGGATCTGCATACAGTCCTCTTAGTGGGTTTGGGTGGGCTGTTGGTGGGAGAGGAAACCAATTGTATAGATGATTGTTTAGAGATCTGTGAGGAGGGGGAACAACGTATATGTGCCTGTTCATCAGGTTTTGGTGTGAGTCTAGGTGAGCTTGACTCGTGATTTGGGAGAGGTGAGCCTTGTGCATGAGGTAAGTCCAACATGCTAACCAAGGTGCATTGTTGAGGATACCTCTCAGTAGGTTTATCCAGAACAAGGTTTGAGCAGTCATAGGAGAAGGGTTTTCTAGATAAAGATCGTAGAGATTTTGGAGGAGGAAGTCCCTCCTGTCTGGAGGGGGAGTCCTGTGATCCATGTCTGAGACATGTCTCTCTGGCCACTTTATTGGTATAACCAGTAGCGATCTCCTTTGATGATTTGGACGTGGGGGTGGAGGTGGGGGATGGAGGGTTGTGTTTGGCAAGTTTGGACGTTGGAAGTGCAGATTCTGGCGATGAATGTTTGAGGGAAACATTTTTCTGTGTGGTGATGTTTTCTGGAAGGATGATAGATATATCAGGGTTTGAGTTTATGGAAGTTGCATGAGAGTTGTTCTTATAGGCGTTTGAAATGGCAGATAGGACAGAAAGAGGGTCACAAGCTAGGACTTGGGTTCTGACTTTTAAAGAAGATTCAGGGTCAACCTCTGAAAGTTTTTCAGAGTCAGATTTATTTGAAGGATTAATCACATTTTTGTTGTTATTAATATCTGCAGGTTGACTACTAAAGTTTAAAACCTTATCACTCGAACTATGCAAATCTATATTGGAAAGTGGCTTAGAAGCTAAGGGGTCAGTGAGGTGCAGCATATTAGATGTGGACAAACCAGCTTGCAGCTGGTTTTTACTGGTATTAGGTGGGGCAGAAGGGCTAAAGAGAGCAGAACCTGAGAGAGTTTTTTTACGTGTCAGGTCTAAGCACTTCACAGAGATGGTATTTTTGACAGAGGAGGGTTGAGAAGAGGGAACAGAAGGAGAATTTGACGAAAAAGGTTCTCTTTGTTGGGATGTGTTTGGAAGATGCTTTTTGGTAGTATTTGGCTTTTTAGATGAAAGCTCTGAAAAACTATTTGTTTTAATAGGATAGGAGTTACGAGGAACATTTTTGAGGTTTTTATTATTATCCCTAATAGTTTTTCCACGTGGGTTATTAACCAGATTTTCAGAGGAGTTTTTTGAAAAATTTTTCCTAGAATGTGAAAAATTTGAAGGGCTCGAAGTTGGTGTGGGAAGAAGTGGGGGGAGAGGTAAAGGGTCAGAAGATGTAGAAACCGATACAAAGGCAGAGGAAAGCAAATGAAGATTTTCATAGGCAATTATTTGTGAATGCCCATCAATAGAAAAAGATTTCGGTAGATTTGATTTTAAAGCAAGCTCAACACAAAATCTTTTATTTTCTTTAGAAAAAACATTACTCGAATCGAAAGCAATAACCTTTCCTATAGAATTTCCTAAAGCAAGCAAGATTTCTGTGCAGTGGAACTCAATAGGTAGAAAGGGTAGATTTATCCAAACCGTAGAAATAGGGTTTAAAGCAGCAAATTGAGGGGAAAATTTTGGGGACCAGGATTGAACAAGAAGGGGCATACCATGTAAAAAACAGGGGGAAGAGGATAAAATAGCAAGACGATCTTCAGGAAGCAAGTCCGAAACCAGATAGAAATGTAAACCAAGATGAGAGACTGTGATATTACCTTTAAGTCGCCATATATGCTGGAATCGTACCTTAAGTTTTTGATGGTCGAGATGGAGCGCGTTAGCCCTAACGATGACGGCATTTTTCCATTTCGCTTGAAAGTTTTTTGTGATGTTTCCCGGGAAGGTGATCTGAATCTGGCCATCATCGGATATTTTGACGTGGTGTGTTGAAGAAGAGACAGCTTCTAATTTGGGACTTTCTTCGTCTTGCAAAACCTTTTCAGGTGATTTTGAGTCGAGGTCAGAGTTTCTGACTACGATATCTCAGAAGGTAGGTTTGGAAGGACAGGGAATATGTTGAGATTCATCTGATGGTTTGTGTTTTGAGTTTGTATCTGATGGAAGGGGTGGGTATTCGGGTTGATGAGGCGGATTTTGTAGGGTAGAGAGATTTGGATCTTCTTTGTTTGGAAAAGAAAGAGTTGGTGATGATGATCTTGGTTCAGAAAAACAAATTTGATCTGGGACTGGATTCGAGTTTTTCTGGGAAGAAAGGTGAGAAAAATCGAAACTTGGTGATAAGGGCGAAATTTTTGGGTTCTCTGAAGGGATTAGATTGGAAAAGGTAGAGATAGATGAAACGAGTTGTTTTGTTTCCGATTCGGTAGATACAGATGGAGTGTGATAATTGGTGGAAGTAAATTTTGTGGTAGATGAAGCGATAAGGTTTTTGGTGAGTTGGATAGATGGATTAATTGAATTTGGGTTTGAATCTGGATGAACAGGTGCATTGGAGGGGTTGGTGGGGAGTGATGATGTGGCGGCGGGATCAATAGGGTTTTTGGTGGGGGAGGTGGAGCGATTCATTTCTCTCTCTAAAATGAAATTGAAAGCATTTCTTTATCTAGCCCTCCATCCTTTCCACCTTCTCCAAAATACCTCTTATTGAAAACCATTCTCCTAATCACATTCCCACAGTATTGTTGTGTTGCAACCCTCACATTCACAAGACCATCTTTATGCTCACATAGACTATAGACATACCTGATCAATGAGTGACGACAATGTTAATTTTCTATTACCTTATTCAATTTTTTATTTTTTCAAAATTAAAATTAAAATTGTTTTTATTAGTTTATACATATATATATATATAAGTTTTTCTCCTAAAACCAAAATACATGCTTTAAATTATATAAACAACAACCAGGGATGGAGCTGGGTTGGTGGCGGCCCTAAAACTGTGTGGTTTGATGGAGAGAAGATAAACTTTACAAAATTTTTGCAAAAATTATAGAATGCCACCAAATAGTTTCAAAATTTACAAAAAAAGTCCTAGATCATGATATTTGAGGACTAAAAAATTTTGAAAACTTTTTGTGGTCAAAATGTAATTTTGGAAAATATGAAAAAGGAGAAAATCACATATTAGTCCTAAATCTGGAAAATAAATGCAATTTAATTCTACCCATATTAGAAAGGGAAGATTTTGATTCATCAAAACTCTAACAATTTTTCTGCAATTTGTTTTTTAATAACTCTCTAGTTCTTGGAATGAAATTGTAGAAAACTCCATCAATTCTTTTAGTTTGTTGTGTTTTGATTCGTTTTACTAAAGGGAGAGGACCTAAACGCACAAAAGAAATCTTGTATTGAGGAGTGAAATATAATTTATGCTGGAATAGAAACTAACGGATAAGATGTAGTAGAAATCGACGGCTAAGATTGAGCCACATGAGCACTTTTTGTTAAATCTTGACGGAAAATAACCACTGGGTACCAAAGTGCTAACGACGTAAACCTCAGGGTACCAAAGTGTCTGATTTTGTCTTTCAGGGTACTAAAGTGAATTTGGTCCTAACCACAGGATACCAAAGTGCATTTTACCCTTTTTAATATGCTTTTGTAGTTTGCCTCACCCAATTTACTCTTTTTAATATGCTTTTGTAGTTTGCCTCACCCAATTTCACTAAACGTCAATTCAAAAAATAATACAATTAACTAATTAATAATTAATTATATGCAAAGAATTATCAATTTATANATATACACCATTAATTATTTTTATGCCAATAAGGTTTAATTTTTTTTTTTGACCTGAATTCAAAAGTAAGGCAAGGCAAAGCCAATCACAGTACAAATAAAAATACAGCAAAATAATCAAATCCTTCTCTAGCATCAACAAGAAAACTAGAAAGAACACCAACTGACGAAGGTGGGGATTTGCAACCCATCCAAGAGGACCCATCTTCGTGTCACAAATTGGCAAGACAATGAGCTGCCAAGTTAACGGATCTAGAGATCTAACTAAAACTACAATCATCTAAAAAATTGGAAACACAAAAAAAATAGACCAGACCAGATCCAGAACGCCTCCTCCACAAAACCCGCTGCAGAAAATACACGGACACGAGCAGAGAGAACATATATCTGGGAAGGAAAACAGCTGAAAAGCACCTAAACTTAAAAACCACCGCTGCAATAACCACACAAAAAATAGTGTCACCAATAACATTAATATGAAATAGGGTGGAATCTCTCATGAAAGAGAGATGTAATCCCTCACGATGAGGGATTTGAGAGAGAACTCAACTCTCGTATGCCAATAAGGTTATTGGCCCATAGGCACTCTAATATTTATGAATAGATCAGTAAGGTCTCAAATTTAAATTTTATTTTATGATAATTTTGTTTTCATTATAAGACTTTCAATTCAAACAAAGATTAATCACTACTTATTAGACTGTTAAATAAATATGTAAATGATACTTTCTAATCATATAAGAAAATGGATTGGTGATATGCTAATTCGTTGAATGTTAATTAATTTTGTCCCCTATCAATCAATTTATTATTATAACGGATTGCTTCAACATAATTAAGATTGATTTGCATGTTCCTTTTCATGATTGATATACTTAATCATGTGAATGAGTTCAATATATAGATTAAGCTTTCATGCATTATAGCCTTCTCATCTTTATCATTCGAATCAAAATTATTTTTTTAATATTGTTCGCAAGCCACCTAACTTTAATTTGTTCATGATTTTTTCAGTGTAATCATGATTTTTAAATATATAAAGGCCAATCTTGAGATGTAATTAATTTGCAATAAAGTGGCCAGTTTGAAATCTGGACGTTGGAATCGTTGGGATCATCATAGTCTTCCGAGAATATATGGACAAAAATAGTATTGAAAATTATTATTTTGTTAAATAATTTTTTTATATTTGAGAAAGAGTATAGGTAATTATAGGTAGTTGAATATAGATATATTAGTAATTTGGGTAAATAAAAGAGAGATATTGAAGTTATATTAGTGAAAAATAAAAGAGAGAAATATAAAAATAACACAAACAGTCAATAATAGTTCTGTAGCTCTTGTATCATATTGGTACCGGGAGAAAGTTGGCTTAAAGGTCAGCCAACTGGGGATGGCAATTTCTTAGGATAGTTAAGGTACCTGCCCGTATCCATCTGAAAAAACTATCCGAGATTCGTCGGATACCGGATATCGGATAGGAAACGGATAGTAAAAATTAAATATTTTTCGGATATTAGGCGGATACGGATATTGCCCTCGGATACCCTATATTCGTCCGAAATGAACAGATAGTTAGGGTACCCGATATCCGATACCCTATTACTTATTTAAATTTTATATTTTACATTCAATTTAATATTTTATATATAATTATTTAAATTTAATTGATTATATTTATATATAATCATCTTTTAGTTTTATTATATTTAATTTTCTAATATTAAAAAATAAATTTAAAACATAAATAAGTAACAAATTTTATTTATTGATATTAGTTGGTGGATAATGGATGTTGGGTACTCATTATATTCGATTTATAAAATAGGATATCCTATCCTATATCCATATTTTTTCGGATATTTCGGGTATTTCGAATACTGGATATCAAATAGGGTGCGGATACGAATATTAATTTATTGAATATGGGTAAGGTACGGATATTGGATAAAATGAATGGATACGGGTAATAACAAAATATAGGATACCCTATCCGTTGCCATCCCTGAGTCAAACAGGTTGTTGTACACAATATTTAGTTTTGGAAAATCAAAATTACATGTATATATTATTGAAGTTTGATGATCCTAGCTAGCTAGCACAAATTTATCTTTACGCTAGTGTATGAGTATAGATATGAAAAATGTTTATTTGACCAAAGGTACAACTAATATCTTCCCAAGCATATTATATATTTTTTTTCTCTTATTTTTGCGATACGAGATTTTTAATCTCTACTACTCTTCTTTGAATCCAACTAAAACAGTCTAATTGTAACTTACTTCGTGATCTTAGGTATGTGTTCTTGTTTTAGTCTCAAAAGTCTTAGGTCTTCTCATTTTTTTTTCTTAGATTGTACTTCTTTTAAAATCTCTTAAGTCACTGATTCTTTTACCACAAATCTTTTTTTGGTTAGATTGAGACTATTTTGTTAAGAAAAATAAAAGAGATTGAGACCAATATTTTCTCATACTACCATGTATATTAAAATTTAACAGTACTCATCACATAGAGAAAAGAAAAAAAAAACTTTGGGTTACAAAGTGGAAACAAAGCAAGTAGTCCCAAAATATTTTATTCTTACTAAAAATAGATAAAAAGAAAGCTTTAAATTAAAGTGGTCCAAGTAGTCCCAAAATCATATACAAACTCGTGTAAATCATTAAAACACTACACTATGTTAGGTCATAGTCAAAATATGTATGTGGTTTGTACTAGTGGGTTATAATTTGTATTTGGCCTCTATTGTGTAGAACCTTCAAGAGGGAAATGGGAGTGGGGGAATAAATTAAAGTTTGCCACTTTGAATTCTCCAAAGTATAAAATAGGAGAAAATAAGAAGAATAAGGAAAAAAAATTAATATATAAAGATTTTTATACTTTATTATAGGGTTCTTTAAACTTTAATTGAAAGTTTTTATGTTTGTATACTCTTTTATATGACGATTAGTCCTATAAAGAATTATGTTTAAATGTTTAATACTCCATTTTTTATATAATTGATGATTAAAAAACTTTATACCTTATCTCATTTGTTTATTAAAAGATTTCACAGTAAAACTATAAAGATACTTTATATAAATTTAGTTTGAAAAATAATAAACAAAAAAACTAGGGTGTAGAATGGCTTGCTTGATTTTGTTCATATTATTGTATATTTAAAATTAAATTTTAAATTTGGTTTAAAGATTGTTTTGAAATATTAAAAGAAAAGAAAATCTGGTTGATAAAAACGAATTAAAAAATTGAAAATAAAAAAAAACGTGAATTTTTTTTAAAAAAAAATTAATGAATTTAAGTTAAATTATATTAATGTTAGGTCAAAACATCATTTTGGTCCATAATATTTCTCCTAAATTTTATTTTGGTCTCTAAAAGTATTTTTTGATTCTGTTTTAGTCCCTGATATTTGTCATATATAAAAAAGAATTAAACATACCCTATATTTTTCATTTTGCTTTCTCCTTAAAGTTTACGGGATAGTGTCACATTAATTAGACTCAACATCCTCTAAGTGTTTATGGTCACACTTAATTAGTAGACATGGTAGAGTTAGAGAAGAAGATAAAAAGAACTTGTTTTATTATAGGGTTTTACTTTTATGGAAATGGAAACAAGTTCATGTAGCTAGCTAATTAACTAGCTCTATATATCATAGATTTAGCTTCATTTAATTGAACATAATAAGGAAATAAACGTGAAGCATATGTACGTGAAGATTGAAAATGTGAAGACTTTTTTAAGACTTGGTCTGTTCAGTGCAGCAAAAGTCTGTGTTAGTTGAGTATTCTTGTTGTGACCACATGCAATTCCTTTCTTCTTTTTCGTCAATGCCACCAGAAGTGGTCCGACCCACACTAATCCATTATCATTCACAAACTTCAAATCTTCATCCTAATTCCATATATATATAAATTAGGATGAAGCCAAAGGAAAACGACTATACTTCAAATCTTCAACGAGCTCAAATAATGATACAATACGATTATAAGTCTTTAAGAGAACTACACCTCAAAAGTTAATTGTTGAGGTTGAAGAGCCCAAGACCTTAATTATATGGTGCTTTACCTTCAGCTAATAACCACCTAATGTGGTACTCGTATTATTACATACCCCTTTGAAAGCCGACATCCACGGCCCACACTATTGACATTAGTTCATTGATAGCCCTTTCCACTTTTGGCAGCTCCATACAACTTTCAGTATTCGGCACGACGCATCGTACTGCCCTTTTCACTTTTGGCAGCTCCATACAACTTTCAGTATTCGGCATGACGCATCGCACTTTAATCCAGCCTATAGGTTGCCCCCTCCGTTTCGGTCAGCTCTCAATAAAAACACCAATTGATACGATACGAGTATAAACCTTTAAGAGAACTATAACTCAAAAGCTAGCTGTTGAGGTCGGAAAGCCCAAGGCCTTATATGGTGCTTTACATTCAGCTAACCACCCGATGTGGGACTCGTATCTTTAGAGTGAAAACTTATAGTGAACTTAGCTAATTTTAGAGGGTTCTGTACACATGACAAAATATTATTAGTTCTTTGTTGTACAATAGAGAATCCTCTTCCGACATGAGGGGACGATCGTCATGAAATAATTTAAAAGACACCCATGGTATTGTTTAAAGATGACAATCTAATAAGGCTATCATATCAAATAATATTGGCTAAAGTGTACTTTTGATCCCATAACTTTTACTAAAGTCTCAATTTGGTCCCATAACTTTTTGTTGCACTTTTGATCCCATATCTTTTGCTCAAGTTGCAGATTTGGTCATGTGTTACACTTTCGGTCCCATATCTTTGGGTCATGTTGCATAATTGGTCTTATATATTTTGATCAGATTGCAGAATTGGTCCCATATCTTTGGGTCAGATGCAGAATTGGTCTCATATATTTGGATTAGATGAGATGGACCATGAAACTTTTTGCAAAGATATGAGACTAATTCTGCAACCTGACCAGAAGATATGAGACCAAATTTGCAACCTTTTGCAAAGATATGGGACTAAAAGTGCAACAAAAAAGTTATGGAACCAAATTGAGACCTGAGTAAAATTTATGGGACTAAAAGTGCATTTTAACCAATAATACGTTATAAATCAACAGGGATAATAACTGGCAGAAAATATATAGTCCCTCGCAAAGTCATGAACTCAAGTTCTCAAAGGATTACCGAAAGATATATATATATATATATATGAAAAGTCCAAAAATTGTTACTATTCATTATATTCTTTTGTTTTTCATTGTTCCCGCAAATATTATCCAAAGACGCCACAATTAACGGTTCACAAATTCAAAGTAAAAAACGAAAAAGAAAATAGTTAGTTGGACATTGAGATGGACCTGTATATCTATATATAAAAGGCGGGGGGGAATCAAACTGAGAAAGATAAAGATCCTACATGCATGCGTGTATCAAAAACCTCACGCGTTAATTAACATCATCCACATATGCATGCATCCATCACAACCAAAAACCTTACATCTTAATATTTATAAAAATATTGTTTTGAAAAATTATTGAACTTTTTTTTTTGGTAAACAGAAGGGGCAAAAAAAAATTATTGAACTTTATCACATTGTTCTTTTTTATGTTTTTAAATATATTTCATGACTTCACGTGAAATGTTATTTTTATATACGATCTGTGAGATCAATTATTAGAAGACTTCAAAATTAGGGGTGAGCGCGGGCTGGGTTGGGGTGGGTTGAGGGAAAATCCCAGCCCAACACGCACATCAATCTGCGAGTTGGGTTGGGTTGAGTTTTATAATTTTTAAAATTCAACCTGAACCAACCCAACCCGCAAAGTTGCTGGTTGGGTTGGGTTGAACCCGCAGGTTGAGTTTGTAATTTTTTTTTTTAATTTTCATTAAAGAAAAATATTATTATAAATTTGTAAGTAGTGAATAAAAAAACTTTCACATAAAAAAAGTTACAAAAATATATATTTTATATATATAAATATAAATCAATTAAAATATATTCCATAACATATATAAATGTAATAGATATATGTAACTATGTAAATTTTAAAATCAAAATATCTTATTTATAAAGAACTAATAATATAAATACATAAGAAAACATACAAAATTTATATAAAAATACTTAAACATGTATAAAAAATAATAAAAAAAAATTTACATGCGGGCTCGCGGGTTGGGTTGGGTTGAAAAACTTCGAACCCGCAACCCAACCCGCAAGTGTGCGGGTTGGAAATTTTGAGCCCAAACCAACCCGCAAACCCAAATCAACCCAACCCATAGCTACGGGTTGGGTTGGTTTCTGCGAGCTCGCGGGTTGGCGGGTTGGTTTGCTCACCCCTGTTCAAAATCACGTATAATATAAATATAAACTAAACTTAGAATTATTTAACTTTTCATTTCCTTTTTTATGTTTCACACTGTATTAATATATAAAGTTTTGCAAGAATAATTAATCTCAAAATTTATATATACATTAATTTATAGAGTTTAATATTAAAACTGTCAAAATATGTCAGATCTCATAGACCAGACCATCAATCCTACTAAAAAAAATTTAGGATCGAGTTAAAATGTTTTATTAATGATTTAATTTGATTTTTTTTCCTGATTATAGTTAAAGTACGTAAGGTTAAATAGGACTAAGTTTTATTAGGACTACCTTAATTATTAGCCTTTTATCTTATTTTCCAACACATTATATCAAAAAATCTTATTTTCCAACACGAATCATTATTATATTAGAACCACATGAAATACCTTTTAATTTTGATGATGGTAGTTGAACTTTGAAATCTTTCCCGAATCCCACAGCATTGAATAGCTAGAAATTCACCTTTCTCTCTTAATTTTTCCATTATAAAACACTTTACTTTACATACCTATTTAAGTACCAAAGGAACCCCTAGTCATTAAAAGCTCAAATGCTTGTGCAGTCAAACTCTTAGACGAGTAACCCCAAAAAGAAAACATTATTTTGGCAAAATAAAAGAAAACATTAGTGTAGTAGAGAAAAGTAATGCATTAAATTTTGTGCTTTCGGATAGAGATATCATATTAGGACTAAGCATGTTTTGGATCTTGGAAATGCAAATAGACTGGCCCAATAGGCAAATGAGCCCATGGGTCTACCTACGGCCCATCCACCATTTTTTTCCAAAAATTGGTTCTTAAACTTCAAATCAAAAAAATGAAAACATATAATGTTTTAAAATTTAATTTTTGAATAAACTTACAGTTTAATTATTGAGAATTACACGAGTTGATAACTAAGTCTTAAAAGTATAGTTTACACATTTTCAATCCTTAAAAGTTGTGGATGTAACAATTTTGTAAAAAAAATAATTAATCATTTGAACCCATTTTTTTAAAAACTACCTTGCAAAGCAAAAATAATTAAAATGTACTTGTTTTCACAACTTTAAGGGATTAAATAGTACAAAATTGAGTCTTAAAAATTGATTTATTAACTCATGTATCTTTTAATGATCAATTTATATGTTTACTCTTTATTTTTTATATTATAAAAATAAAAGAGAATTAATGATATGTTTCACATTCGATAAACAAAGAAAACTAAGGGTTATTTAAGTTGTGACACCTAATTTCCACCTAATAGGTTAGTCTTTTGATATGGGTTCTCGTCATGACTCAAGTACATCAATTGACATTAAGGCATTCCCTTACGGATTTAGTTGCAATCCTGCAGTATAGGTGATGATCTCCATATTACAATGTTCGCCCAAGGTTAGAAAAGTAGTGCAAAGCCAACCTATGTGATCGCGGGCACTAAAAATCGTGGTGAATGTCAAATCAAAGATTTGGGGTTGTATCAATTAACTAATTATTATTAGTAAGCAATCTTAATTTTTCCTACAATACAACCTTCACTCAGTGTAGTTGCAACACAAAATGATTTTTGTATATGTATATATATAGGCAAGGAATTTAGCACAGGGGAAGGAATTACTAATTACTAACCACAAGGTAGAATGGGAGGACTATAATGAAAAAAAATGTATTCTTGAGTGGGTTTCAGATGATATTGTGTGGTAGGTGTCGAAGGAGATATCAATAACATTAGTAGGAATTCGGAAAGAGAAATTAATATATATAGCTGATATTGATGTTTTGACTAAATTCACTTTCGAAATACTATTTGGTCTTGTTTTTTTTTGTCCGATATTTGACCTTATTTGTTAATGGTCTTAACTGAACAGAAAATGAGTTTGTCAAGAACAATTTGTAACTCGAATTGGCAAAAAGAGAATAGATCAAAAGATTGGCAGCGAAATTTCCACTCAAACGAGTGGAGATTATATTTTTTAAAGCAACCATTGTAAGGATATAATTGAGTAAACTACTAAATTGGTCCCTGGATTATTGACTTGCTGACAGATTGGTCCCCGAATTTAGGAAATTGACAAATAGGTCCTCGAATTTTTCTAACGAGTCAAATAGGTCCCCAAATTTTTCTAATGTTTGTCAAATAGGTCCTTCTGTGCATGTTATTCGGGGACCTATTTGACTAACGTTAGAAAAATTCAGGGACCTATTTGACTTGTTAGAAAAATTCAGGGACCTATTTGTCAATTTTCTAAATTCGGGGACCAATCTGTCAGCGAGCCAATAATCCAGGGACCAATTTGGTAATTTAGCTAAATTTCAGATATTTATATTTACTATTGATTTTCTTATTCATGTAGGTCACCTGAAGAAAACATTGAATACACATTACACTCTTTTCTTTATCTAACAGTGTTCTTTCTTTCCCTCTACTGTTCTTCTCTATTCTCTATTCTATTTTGTATCTGTCCACATCAACATGGCAGCAACGTAGAGAGATTTAGGACATTCACACATAATTTAAGAACTAAGTTGTGTGATTTCTCATTGCATAGACAACAAGTACTGTAACACCTAAATCAAATCACAAAGAATATGTAAGATGCAAAATGTTTGAATGAATTAGGACTTTCTTGTGATGGAAATGGCCAAGAGAGAATACATTTTTTAGGACTTTCTTGTATATGCTGCTTGAAGTATGGCATATTGGCATTAGTGGTGGTGGTGCCTTTGTTAAGTTTGTTTACTTTAAGATAAAGATTAAAGATAGACGGCAACAATAATTCCCGGCAGAAAGAATAATAAACAAAAAATCCCTCCATTCGTATGAGGATGAAAAACATTATATTCTTCTATATATATTCTTCTTTCATCTTTAGCCTTTCTCTTTTTAACTTTTGGTCTTTTGCCTCTTTATTCACCTACCCATAATCATTCCCTCTCAAATATATATATATATATATATATATATATTTATTTATTGGAATAACTTGATAACACCGCAACCCCTTTCTTTACTGATAAATAAAAAAGAGAAATCTTTCTCAATTTATATCGACTCAATTAATTAATTTTTAATAACTAAAATATATGATTTAGATTTTAAAATATTTTAATTATCAACTATTCAGTCTCTAGTATCGATTTAGCCCTTAAATTTGAATTAATTATATATTTTTTAGTTTCTTAATTTGTAATAAATTAATATTATTTGGTCCTTAAATTTAAACTAATATTATTATACTTTTTGGTCCCTGAGTTTGTATTAAATATATACTATTTGATCCTTAAATTTGACTTAGGAACCAAATCTTTGGCAATTACAATAATTCAAGAACAAAGTAGTATATTTTGATTATGACAAAAGTACTGTTAGCACTCCCCAACTATGGGGTAATTTTCAGTTATATCCCCAACGTTTTTTTTTCAATTATACCCTCAATGTTTTACATTTGAGTCAATTATACCCCAGTTCATCACTTTTTTTTTTTGTTTTAAGGTTCTTAAGTTTCCATTATTTAGAAACTCTCCATTCTCTCAAGATTTTTCTTTTACACAAGTTCCTAACTAATTACGAGTCCCTGACGAAGTGTGGTAGTGATGTTTTAGGGCAAGAGAAGGAGGATTGTTAATGACTTCTAAGGATCTGTTTGTTAAAGATGATAAACATTCTATACTATTCTGTAATTAGTTAGAGGTTGGGGTATAATTAACTTAAATATAAAACGTTGAGGGTATAACTGAAAATGCCTCGAGGTATCAATAGTACTTCTATCTTTTGATTATTTAAAGATTGATTACTTGAAGAAGCATTTTGTCAATAAAAAATGTGTATATAAGAAGTATGAACTGAGTGAGGAAACATAAATTAAAGGAAGGGAATTGAGGAAGTGAGAAAAATTAAAAGGCAGATTAATTAGATAGACGATGGATGAGAGAAGCAGGAAGGAAGTGTTTATTTATGCGATGAAAGGGAGATGGAGAGAGGTGATTAGAATGTACCAGGAGAATAAAACAAGCTTTTCTTTGCCTTCATTCTATCCGAAATTCCTCTTCCTCTTCTTTCCCCTACTATGATAACTGTAGAAGGAACAACGGTGACACTATTCTTCACTGTGCAATCGCCGGAGACCATTTTGGTATATATATATATATATATATAGGCCAAAGTCCTATTTTGATCCTCCAGTTATGCTCAATGTTCCAAATGAGCCCCCCAGTTATTTTTTGTTTCATATTGGTCCCCTAGTTATATAAAATTTGACAAAGTTAGTCCCTCTAACAGTTTCCATCCATTTCTCTGTTAAAAAATAAGACAAAATTGATTTTTAACTCTTAAAAGTTTAAAATTTTTGCATCAAAGACCTTTTTCTCTATAATAGAACCAAAATGTAATAAAGAAAAAATATATAAGGATTGTAGTTTATTTTACATCACTATTTCAATCCAAATACTTTAACATTTCCCAGAAAGAGGCCTCACATTAAATTGAGTATTAATTTATCGTTTATAGTATTAATCCAATCTGCTTCCTCACTTTAATTTGTGCCGTCTGAGAATTAATTGATAATGGAGTCATCATCATCATCAAGCTCTTCTTCCTCCATTAACACCAAAGTAGTCTCCAAATTCACCGGCTTCCTCCGCATCTTCAAAGACGGCACCGTCGAGAGATTCCGCGGCACCGACATCGTCCCTGCAATCATCGACCCTCCAAATTGCGCTGTTTCATTGAAGGACTTAACCATTCTCTCTGAACCCTACCCTACCCTCCAAACGGAGCCAATATAGCTCATAATCTGGCTATGGCGATCGGAGATCCAGATCAAGATCCAGATCTATAATCTGACAAATTTTCAGATCTGGATCTGGATCTAAAAATCCTCAGGGTTGCACTGGTTCATCCGTATTTTTGGGGATCAGATTCTGATTCTGACCTTGAGAGTAAGGCGATTTGCGATCGATTGTGGTCGTTTGTGTGTCCGTCGAATCCAGATCAGGATGACCCGAGGATTAATCCGGTTGCTGATGGAGCTCTGAGTTTGGAGATGTCGGGTTGCCGGAGGGTGGTGGTGTGTGTGGCGGAGAAGGATGTGTTGAAAGAGAGAGGATGGATTTACTATAATGTGTTGAGCAGAAGTAGGTGGAGAGGTATCGTTGAGATTTATGAGACTGAAGGTGAGGATCATTGTTTTCATTTGCATGATTTGTGGTGTGAGAAGACACAAGATTTGATTCACTGCTTGACTGATTTCTTCAACAGAGATTTGCTTCCTTTGGTTTAGTTTTCAATGAAAATGGAATGGAGCTTCTTCTTCGTGTAATTTGATTTTCATGGCTGTTCATTCAATCATTCATTTCTTCTGTCTTGGATTGAAATACTCATGTAAAATAAACTAAAACCCATGTATTTCTTCTTTAATACATTTTGGTTCTATTATAGAAAAAAAGGTCTTTGATGCAAAATTTTTAAACTTTTAGTAGTTAAAAATCAATTTTGTCTTATTTTTAACGGAAAAATGGATGGAAACTGTTAGAGGGACCAACTATGTCAAATTTTGCATAACTGGGGGACCAATATGGAATGAAAAATAACTAGGGGACCAATTTGAAACACTGAGCATAACTGGGGGACCAAAATAGGACTTTGGCCTATATATATATCACGTAGAAAGACCTAACTCATTTTAAAAGAATTCTCAAAGGAAGAGAATTGCCTAGTATATATAGAGTTAAAAGGCCCTAACTGACCAATGTGAGACTTCAACGATATATGTAGAATGTAGTTGTTTTTCAAATTTAATTGATTGATATACATCGATGTCATTTATTAATTCCTTGTTGGCAGATTTGGCGTTCCAAATCATCAACCTTTATAAAGTACTAGTGAACTCGGTGAATGAAGAGGGCTTGTCTCCACTTCATCTGTTAGCAGCCAAGCCTTCTGCCTTCAGAAGTGGTTGCAGCCTTGGCCTTTTCCAAATGATCATTTATCACTGTAAACACTTCTTAATCACCATCAAATAAATAATTGAATTGGGTTGGTTTTCTGTTAGGTTGAGTCATAATCATAAAACTAAAGGTCGATCTAAGGGAATAATTTATATTATTTAAGGGAATAATTTTTAAATTATTCAAATTTAAGATTGATTTGTAATTTCCTCCTTTTTTTCATATTTATTCAAAATTCTGTTTTGACTCCAAATTGTTTTATAATTTTCATTTTAGTCCTCGAATATCATGATCTAATGATATTTTTTGTAAAATTTGAAATCATTTGAGGGCATTCTGTAATTTTTGCAAAAATTTGTGAAGATCATCCTCTCACCATTGAAGGCACAGTTTTATAGGACTAAAATATATTAATTTTCCAGATTTAAGACTAATTAGTAATTTTACTTTTCTAATATTTTTCAAAATTATATTTTGACCCCAAATCTTTTTTATAATTTTCATTTTATTCGTCAAATATCATGATCCAATGATATTTTTATAAATTTTAAAACTATTTGCAGGCCTTCTATAATTTTGCAAAAAGTTGTGAAGTTCATATTCCTATCCTCTATTATGAAACGCATAGTTTTGACGTAAATTTGAGTTGAGTTTGACCAACACTCAACCTATCTTGATGCATTACTTAAATGAATTGTGTTAGATCAGTTAATTTTGTAGTTGAGTTAAATTGGATTCATAATTTTGGATTAGGGTCCTAAAGCCCAGTACTATATCCACGTACGTACGTTATTAATGCTAAATTCAAATTAATTTAAGATATATCGGTGAAAGAGTTACAAGTAGCTCAGTTCGACCAAGACAAATTCTCAAGGCCAATTCAACACGACGTCCACCACTTCCAGATAATTACAGGACATGCTGGCCTCTTTTCAAAGTCATCATGACTGCACTCCTTGTTGGTATAATACAAAATATATATGTCCTTCTACTTGTTTTGGTTTTTCAAATGTAATATATTTCTTTTATACCCATGGATTCATAATAATTATAAATATTTAATAATTTTTTGTAATTTTCAACGGTAAATAATTCAAATTAATTTCCCCGCAGTTACCAACAAGTTCCCTATTCGAAGAGGAGATCATGGTCAGTCATCAAATGATGCAGATGTCGAAGTGGGAGGAGATCATACCCGCGATGCACGTGAGAATTCTTTTAAGTTTTACTAATTCAAAAACGACAAAATTTAGATAAAGTTTTTTATATATTTGTTATAAGATTTTCCAATCAATATTTGATATGTAGCGAAAAAATATTATGCATAATTAATCATGATAGAGAGAATATTAAATATAACTTTTTTTGTATGACCAATCATTAAAGAGAGAGAATATAATTCTAATTTGTGATTAGAAGAACTTATGACCAGTATATAAGAAATTTTATATAAATTTTAGGGTAAATTACACTTTGGTACTCTGTGGTTTGAAACTTGACACTTTGGTACCCTGTGGTATTCTCCATTAACACTTTGGTACCCTTTGGAGCTATTTTGTAATTTTAACCATAATATATTTTACAAAAATTACATATTGACCCCAAAAAAATTTTAAATTTTTCATTTTAGTCCCTATATAATATTATCCAGGGACCTATTTGTAATTTTTTGAAAATTTTTTGGGGTCAATATGTAATTTTTGCAAAATTTGTTATGGTTAAAATTACAAAATAGCTCCAAAGGGTACCAAAGTGTTAATGGAGAATACCACAGGGTACCAAAGTGTCAAGTTTCAAACCACAGGGTACCAAAGTGAAATAAGGTCAAACCACAGGGTACCAAAGTGTAATTTACCCTAAATTTTATTCATTCGGAAATTCTCTTTTAACTGTTTCTCGGCAAACAGAAAATGAATAGAAGAGACATTATATAAAGAAAAAAGAAAAAATCTAGGGTTTATTTGGAATAATGATCATATCAACGATATTTATGATTCACTCTACATTATGTATATATAATAATGTTGTGTAGGATCAAAAGCAGGAGTTCGGAGGCATCTGTTATATCCACCTAATTACAAAACCTGTTGTAATTTTTTCAAGTTTGTATATGTGGCCGTGATAGCCATTCTTGGTAAAGGTATGTATTAGCTTTCATCTTTCAACACGGGTGTGTGTGCTATTTAGAAATATAGAGAAATAGAAAAAGATTCTGACACATTAATATTCTATATATCATGGATGCTTCTTTAAATATACATGTGTTACGTTGCAGGAGGCCTATGGAAGGAATTAAAGAAGATACAACGAAAGAAGGAACACCACACATGGTCTGTTCAAATAACGAATGAACTTCTTCGTCGTTCTTCCTTGTATGACTATGATGACGAAGGAAGAAGAATGCCTCTTCCTTTTCAAGAAGACCATGATTCAGTTCCTTATCGTATTGCCTTACCAAGCAGCTTAACCCCCACGGCACACCTCGAGAACAAACCACAAGGTTAAATTATACTTTGGTACCTTATGTATGTATGGACCGATTCCACTTTGGTTTCTTGTTCTTTTACGAGTGACATTTTGGTAGCATTTTCTATTCGTATCGTTGCTAGCATTTTGGTATTCAAAACTATTTTTTCTATTACTTTAATTTTGACGGAAAAAAGTATGTGCAGGTCACATGTATAGTCAAAAAACGAAATTTATTCTCATAAATTCATATTTCACGATTCAGCCTAAGAAAACACGATTCATTATATGTACTTGAAGGAAGAAGATTTCATTTTTTTTTAGGTTGAATCGTAAAATATAAGTTTAGGAGGGTGGATTTCATGTTTTTGACTATACACGTATTTTTTTTCCGTCAAAAAGTAACGAGAAAAGTTTTGGGTGCCAAATCAAAGTGCTAATAACGACAAATATATAGAACATGATACCAAAATGTCATTTTTAATTTAAAAAGAACAGGGTGCCAAAGCGGAATCGATTCATACTTCAAGTATTAAAGTATAATTTACCGTATTTTTTATATATATGTTAATAGTTTTTTTTTATTTGTAAAAGTAGTAATTGATTAATAAGCTAAAAGAAGTAAATAATAATAAGAGTTACATTGGTTATGTGCACGTAGATTCGGAGAAGAAGAAGAAAATCGAGAGTCCCATATTAATGGCCGCAAAGAATGGTATAACAGAAATGGTGAAGAGAATTCTAGAAGATTTCCCGGTGGCAGTTCAAGATGTGAATGACGAGAAAAAGAACATAGTGCTATTGGCAGCAGAGAATAGACAACCCCATGTATATCAACTGCTGCTGAAAAGGAATCTATTTATGGAAAGTATGTTTCGGAAAGTGGATGATGAGGAAAACAGTGCACTACACTTGGCAGCCAAGCTTGGAGACTACAAGCCTTGGCTCATTCCTGCTCTCCAAATGCAATGGGAAGTCAAATGGTTCGAGGTAATTTAATCTTTGACTTAAATAATATACTAAAAAAATTAATTATTAAACTATTTTCATCTTTCAAAGACTTTATATTTACTGTACATTTTAATTTTTCAACGACTAAATTGTTAGTTTAATAATTTGTTATGGATCGTTAACTTATAAATAAATGAATGAAATAACTATATAATATAATATAATATAATATAAATATTTTGCAATAGAGGAAAAATAGTGCCAATGGAGATATTTAATTATAAGAAAAATTCTAAGATGTAATTTAAGCATTACATACAATTGTTATGTAATATTATTTTTTTTTTAGCAAAAGTAATTTTGATAGCTTTCAACTATGGAGTCAAACATAGACACTTTATTTTGACAGCGTCTCACCGTGCCAAATACGTGTTCCTATTCGACACCCACACGACACATATTTATAAGTTTCAGAAGATAAAATTAATTTTTTTGTAACTTTATTATGACAAATAATAGAAAATAATATCACATATGACATATATTATGAATAGATATTGTAATTTATAAAATTTTCATCAAAATTTATGAATTTTTAATTATTTATATATATATGGCGTGTCGTGTCGTGTAATTTTAAGAATCTAGCGCGTTTGTATGTTCGTGTCGTGTCTCGTGTCCGTGTCAGTGTACACGCTTCATAGTTTAGTAGTATCCCAAATTTTTTTTTGAATCAATTGTACCTCTAATCTTTTTTTTTTCTATTGTATCCTCAATTTTGATGGTATAATTGACTCAAATATAAAACTTTAAGAGTACAATTAATCCAAAGAAATTTTAGAAGTATAATTAATCCAAAAAAACTTTGGGGGTACAACTAAAATTGACTCTATACTTGGAGAGTACAATTGACCATACAAATTTTATGTATGGACACGTCACTAAATGCATGTAGCCCTCAAATTACATTATTTCATATGCAGTTTGTGTTACATTCAATGCCACCACAATTCTTTGTCCAATACAACAAGAACAATAAAACCGCAATAGAACTGTTTGATGAAACGCACAAGGATCTTGTTCAAAGCGGGTCAGATTGGCTTAACAACACTTCACAATCATGCTCTGTGGTGGCGGCACTGATTGCGACGGTGGCTTTTGCCACGACGGCGGCGGTTCCCGGCGGAGTTCAAGAGAAGACCGGCCACCCAACCCTTGAAGGCGAAACTGCTTTCACTGTGTATGCCATTTCATCATTGATCTCTGTCTTTGGCTCTGTTATTTCTGTCCTCATGTTTCTCTCTTTACTAACTTCTCGACATCAAAGGCAAGATTTTAGGATGAAATTGCCTGTGAAGCTTATACTAGCTTTAACTTCCATGATTGTTTCACTTGTCTCCATGTTGGTCTCTTTCTGTACTGCCCATTTCTTTATGGTGCAGGATCGACTTCCAAATGTTGCTCTTCCTCTGTATTTTGTGGCTTCCCTACCACTTATCTTCTTTGCCTTTGATTATCTTCCTCTCTATTGTGATTTCTGGCGAGCTACCCTCACCAAAGCACCACGGAGATAGATAGCTAGGGAGGCCACAACATCTCCCAAAGAAAAAGGCCAAATCACACTAGTCAGGTCTCAATTTGGTCCCATAATTTTTTTTTTTCATTTTTTGTCTCATATCTTTAACTTAGGTCGTAGATTTAGTCCCGTGTTAAACTTTTGGTCTATTATATCTTTGGGTCAGGTTGCAGAATTAGTCTTATATCCTTTTGTTCATGTTGTAGAATTAGTTTCATATTTTTGGATCGGGTATGACTTTTTTTTTTTTGGGGCCAAAGTCGGGTATGACTGAAAGTGAAGTTTTTTACAAAGAAATGAGACTAATTCTGAAATCTGACCAAAAGATATGACACCAAAAGTGATATGAGACCAAATCTACAACTTTTTATCAAGATATGTGATCAAAAGTGCAACAGAAAAAATTATGGGATCAAATTGAGATTTGAGCAAAAGTTAGGAAATTAAGAGTATACTTTGAGTGTTATTATATAACCGATACTGGGTGTTTATTTTTTTTTCTAAATATATTATTTATTTGAATTGAAGTTTGTATTATTATTTTCTTTTTATGAGGGAATGTGTATTATTATTAGGGATGGCACCCCGACAATGTGGGGACGGGGCCACCAATCCTTGCCCTCTCCATCCCCATCCTCGATTCTCACCCTGGGATGAATTTCCCCCATCCCCATTTCCTGACTCCCCACAGTTTTTACGGGGATCCCGCCAGTATATGGTTTTTTTAATGGCAAACTAATAATGCATTGAATTAAAATAAAAAATTCAACAACAAACACAGATTGAAGACAATTTGGAGGGTACTTCTTCCAAACAAACATATCTATTTAATAATAAGTAAAGATAATATGGACCCAGACTCTTGGTACACCCCTGATCAAAGCATCAATAGAGATAATATGTCCATTTCAANCTCCCCATAGTCCCCATAAAGATCCACACAGTATATTTTTTTTTTTTATAGAAAACTAATAATGCATTGAGGTAAAATAAAAAAAATCCAACAATAAACACAGATTGAAAACAATCTGGGGGGTACTTCTTCCAAACAAACATATCTAATCAGTAATAAATAAAGATAATATGGACCTAGACTTTTGGTACACTACTGATCAAAGCATCAATAGAGATAATATGTCCATTTCAAATTGATTAAAAACCTAATCCCATAAATAATTTAGTTTCAATTATAAAATTTCATTCAAACAAACTCTAATTAGAGAAAATACAATGCAAAGAACATAAAATTTGAGACTACCTAACATCTCCCACATGATTAAAATAATTATTATCCACAAATAGTCAAAGACTAACACTCTAAAACCATTATCGCTCATAAAAGAAGTTACACTATTCTAATGGATGAAAGTTGTTTGTAATTATAATAATATATATATATTTAATTCGGAGCTGGGGACTTCACGGGGCAGGGGGTATACTTGCATCCCCATCCTCAAATTACATTCGAGGTAAAACTTAACTTCATCCCTAATCCCGCAGGGAATTTTTTCCCATATCTGGGGATCCCCGCAAGGCAATACCCGTGGGGATCCTCATTTATGGGGAAGATTGCCATCTCTAATTATTATATAGATTAAACAAGGTTAAAATTCTATTTTCTCTAATATTTTTTTTATTTTATTTTGGTCTCTAAAATTGTTAAGAAGTTTCAGAGTTACTCCTTGAATCATTTTAATCCACTTTTTCCAATTAAAAAAAAAAGTGTGATATTATAGCTCTAATTTCCACCACCCCGACAATTTTGCTCTAATTTTAAATAATAAAATAGATGAATTAAACAAAATTTTCATTCATTTATTAAAATATAAATAACAATATAGAGAAATACAAAAACTAGGGTGATATTCTAGCTAGTTTTCCAATTTGGGTTTAAGCGTCCTTAAAAAAAATTTCGGTCTCTTTCATACCATTCTTCATTTAGAATGAGTGTCTTCCTCTTGAACCAATTTTTTGTTTTTGGTTATGTAGAAACACCATTTGGTATGGAACAGTCCCTTTTGTTGTTTTTGAAAAAAAAAAAAAAACTGAAGAGTCCCTTTTGTTGGGATTTGACTTTTGAGGAACAACTGCTTAAATCTTCGATATTTGACCTGTCTGTAATTTATTTGCGATTATTTTTTATGGAAAATGAAATAAAATAGTATCTCTAACGAACAATTACAGTTGTAGTGAATGAAGCCAATGGACAGATAATTGTGATCAGACAAAATTCAAATAAAATAACAAAAAAGAGTAAAAGATGCAAACGATCTGAGTGCAAAGAATGGAGGCAGCATATAGTTTGATGTTTTCAATTTGTCTGCCAAGGACGAAAATAATTTTTTTCTTGACTACGAAAAGATTACATTTGGCCTCCAAACAAATCACTATGGTTTTCTGCTAATAATCATACAAATGCTTTCCACACTATTTTGAGATTCAATACTATATTACAATGACGGATCTTGACATTAGCAGCATCACTGGAAGATTTATTAATATTTTTGCAGATCAAGAGACATCATAAACAAACATGGTATACTAGAAACTAAATGCAAGAAGGAAAGACTACAAGGACAGACCACAGAAATACTAGTTCTATCAATTTCTTTTTTTATTTTTAAAAGAAAAGGCAGAAAATGAAGTTGAAGTAATATCAATTCTTGTGTTGCATTCTCCCACTTTCAGCACCAGCATAAGGATCAATGATAACATTTATTACAGCCGGTTTTCGCACAGAGAAGGCTTCTGAAAGAGCAGACTTGAGTTCTGCAGGTGTCTCAACAATATAACCTTTTCCACCAAAAGCTTGCATCAGCACATGGTACCCTGCCCCGGGGACAAAAGAGGTCGGCGCAGGATCTTCTTTGTAAGGTCCATTTATCTCTTCGGGGTTCCGGCGGTCTCCACCATATACACCACCGTTGTTGAAAACAATCACAACCACGGGCAACTGGTACCGGACCAATGTCTGCAACACCAAACAAGGAATACATTGTATTTAGAAGATAGAAGGAATAGTACATAAAAATGTACAAACACAATCTGCAGGTCATCATATAATGGATGAAGCATATATTATAGGTGAAAGTCATTAGACAGTCATGGCTATGATTTTGAGTGCTTGGACTAGTAAAGTAGTAAGTAATATGTATATATACAAACAGATACAACCAGATAATCATATCAATTTGCAACTTAATGCCTTTCAGGTAATGAATTTTATGGAGTTAATTTAATGATTATATGATAGTTAGCAGATAGAAAGCTCCCTTTGGATCAATTAAAACCAGCAAACAAGTCCTTTTAACACTTGCTAACACATTTTAGTTTCCGATGTTTTAAAATGGAAAAGCACATATAAACATCCTTGAACTGTAGAAACTACATAGACCATCTTCTTCCATCCTGGGCAATTGCTGGAGAAAATTATACCAACAATATAAACAGCATCCCAGGAGAAAATTTATAGGCCTCATAGAGCCTATAAGAAACCTCAAAACAAATTAAAATGCATTAAAAGAGGATTCAAGAATAACTATTCAAACGAATTTGATCTGACTTGACAGTGACACAAAAATACGAATATCATTACAAGGCAGTCTAATTTTACAGATTATGTTTGTAATTGTAATCAGAACCCATGTGAAGAAAGGACCCAAAAATAGGGAAGATCAACAGATTGGCAACGAAATTTCCACTCAAAGGAGTAGAGATTCGATTTTTAAAGCCAACATTGTTAGGATACAATTTAGCTAAATTTCAGATATTGATATTTATTATTGATTTTCTTATTCATGTAGGTCACCTGAAGAAAACATTGAATACGTATTACATTCTTTTCTTTATCTAACAGTGTTCTTTCTTTCCCTCTGTTCTTCTCTATTCTCTATTCTCTATTCTATTTTGTATTTGTCCACATCAACATGGCTGCAATGTGAAGATTTAGGACATTCACACATAATTTAAGAACTAAGTTGTGTGATTTCTCATTGCATAGAAAACAAGTACTGCAAAATCTAAATCAAATCACAAAGAATATGTCAGATGCAAAATGTTTGAATGAATTAGGACTTTCTTGTGATGGAAATGGCCAAAAGAGAAGGCAGTTCTTAGGACTTTCTTGTATATGCTGCTTGAAAACAAATTCAGATCAGTCGGGAATACATAGATGCAGTATGGCATATTGGCATTATTTCTTAATCGCTTAAAGCAGAATCCCTCGAGCAAAAATTGTATTACCTAATATATGCCCTTATGTTTCAGAGTCTATTTCCCACATTCAAGTAAATGATTATAGCAAACAAAAATGGGATAGTGCAAACACAAAGCCAAACACTCAGAAATTTAAAATGTAAGCAAGAAAACTATAACTCACTAGATAAGCAAAGGTGTTAGGTTTTTTCTCATACCTCAACTTCAATTGCACTGAATCCAAATCCAGAATCCCCTTCAACCGCAACCACAAGCCGATCAGGAGAAGCGACCGCAGCCGCAATGCAATACCCTAGACCAACCCCCATTGTCCCCCATGTCCCTGCATCTAATCTTGTCCTTGGCTCTGTCTGAATCAACACAGACCGACCCACATCCATCGTGTTCGCGCCTTCGGAAACCACTATCGGAGCAGGACTACCCACTGCCAAAATGGCATCTCTAATGATTCTCATAGGGGTCAAGAAGTTGAAAGGCACCACATCCTTAGCCAACTGAGCTTCCATTTTGGACACATTCTCCTTAACCTTATTTGATATAGCTTCTACCCATGGATGTGACTTACCCAAACAAAAAGGGTCATCCTTAATCTCCTTATTTAACCTCTCCAAAACCTGTTTAGCATCTCCAACCAAACCCAAATGCGGTTTCCTAAGCTCAATCTCTTCCTTACTAATATCCACTAATATAAACTTTACATCCTTGGACCACTTTGGTGGCTCACCAAAATGTAGCAACCAATTCAACCTCGCCCCAACTACAAGAGCAACATCACATTTACCAATAGCCAGTGATCTAGCAGCAGTAGCAGCAAGCTCATGAGTATCAGATACTAACCCCTTTCCCATTGGTGTAGGCAGAAATGGGATTCCAGTACTTTCTACAAGCTTCTTCAAAGAACCTTCAGCTCTAGCATATGCTGCTCCTTTCCCACACACAATCAAAGGCCTCTCAGCATGTCTAAGCAAAAAAACCGCTTCTTCAATCTTAGAAGCTTGAACACTCGGTACTACTATTATGTTTTCTTCACTATTCCTAAACTTTTCAGCCTCAATCAACAGATTCTCAGCTTCAGATTCCGTTACCTTCTGATGCAAAACATCAGTCGGAAGATCCAAATAACAACCTCCGGGTCGACCCGAATTCGCAAATTCAAGAACCTGTGCGACGCATTTGGGGATTTCTGTAATATCCTTCGCCTTCACTGAAAACTTCGAAAAGGGTTTCACGGCTTCGATCTGATCAAGTTCCTGAAAATCGCCACGACCGAAATCCTTCTGATCGCACGAACCGGAGATTAACACCATCGGCCAACCGTTAATCATGGCGTTGGAGATTCCGGCGAGGCCGTGAACGCAGCCGGGTCCGGAAACCGTTAAAAGAATTCCCGGCCGGCCGGTGAGGTAGCCGTAGGCGGAGGCGGCGTATCCCGCCGATTGTTCATTGTGGAAAGCCAAAAATCGAATACCTAACGACACAGCACGATTCGCGAACGACGTTACGGGGATTCCGACGACGCCGAACATGTGTTGAACGCCGAATTTCGCGAAGGATTTCGCCGCGAGAACGTTGCCGTCGATTGAATCCGCCATGGAAGCTTGATTATCAGAGTTTTTTTGAAGTGGGTATGATTGGATTCTCGAAATTTGGAGTGGAATTGTTATATACAGGCGTGATTGATGAAGGTAGTGATCGGGAAATCGGAAGGTAGAACTGGTGGAGAGTGATTTCTCGGTGTGTGGCGGCGTTTGGTGAAATGACGATGAAGACCTTTGAAGAAGCGAAATTGATTCGTGGCGCTATATATCTAAGATTCTACATACCTACGTGGTGATGAGTGTGTCCATTGATGACTGAAGAGTCACGTCTTCAACCTCTATCCTAATTGCCTAATTGGCTAATTTATTAAATTATTTCGCAATTGGTATCTTTCTTTCACCGGAAAATTGATCAAAATCCAAAATCTTGGTACTTTGGTAGCTACGTAAATGTTGCGCCTCACAATTTATTACTGCATATACGATTCTGTAAGATAAATTCTGGTAGGTACATCCGTACATGAGTTGACATTGCAATTTTGCTGAAATTGTGGATCTTATTTGAATACTACTATAGTAGTAACAACTAACTAGGAAGCTCACTGTGTATCAGAAAAAACTAGGAAGCTCACTAAAAGATTTTCATTCTAATTTATTTGGGTTGACAATATTATTACTATTTACTAATATTGACTATCCGGATCCTCTGAAATTGGGCTGTTACTGAAGTTCTATGAATTGAGATTTCTCTCATAAATCAATATCCATAGAGAGAAACCTATAATCATAGAGACTCATAAATCAATATCCATCGAGAGAAACTTATAATCATAGACACTTTATTTTGAGGGTATGTCATCGTATCAGACACGTATTCGTGTTTGACATCTGTGCAACACCCACACAACATATATTCATAAATTTCAAAATATAAAATCAATTTTTGGTGACTTTAACATGACAAATAATAAAAAATAATAACACATATAACATATATTATGAATAAATATTATAATTTCAAAGTTTTCATCAAAATTTATGAATTTTTAATTATTTATATATATAATTATATACCGTGTCTGTCATATAAGTTTAAAAATTTGATGTGTCAATATGTCTGTATCTATATTATGTCTCGTGTCTTTGTCATTATCTATGCTTAAAACACAGTCTTTCATTTTAAATGAAGGCACTTTTGAGTTTTGATTCAAATTCATTGAAATTGGGTGGCTTCCGAAGTTCTCTGAATTAAGATTTCCCTCACAAATCAATACCCACTAAATCAAACATAACGTTTGATTTTAAAATGAAATTGTGCGTTTTTTACAAGGCATCGTACATTTGTTAACAGTACGATGAAAAAGATCAAATTCAATGCTCAAAAATTCTCTAAGAGAAAAGTTGAAGAGGCTGCCAACTTTAGAGGATACCATTTCCTTCTTTTACATATAATATAAAGTCCTTTTAGCATGTGCCTTATTAAAATTTATCTTTTAAATGAATTTTTATAAATTTCAAGATATGAGATACTATACTAACCAATCAGAAGAAACCTTAAAATGTGCCCTAAAGACACATGTTAGATAAATCATAATATAAATTATAAAATTATAAAATATTGAATATAAATATAGATATATATTTGCTACCTCATAAAAACATAGTTATAAATGTGATATATTTTGGTTATAAACATAGTAACATATTCTTAATAATTAAAAGTGACCAACAGAAGACTCCTCCCACATATAATATAGTATAAATAAATCTATGTTTAAATTCTCAGCAAAAGAAATGCTTACAATTAATATTTGAAAATACCTCAAATATTAAGAATGAACGGGAGATGAGGGGGAAGGAAAGTTAACCACGTATCCTTCGATTGAAAGATTGAATATTAATGCATTTTTTTTCTTATAATTCTCAACTTCTCAAATAAGGGAGGATATCTCAATTCTCTCTTATTTTTTTTTTTGTCTTTTCCTCCTTAATCTTCAATTCAAATATAACTTAAAATTTATTTAAATAATTAGAGGGGGAGGGACGATAAAAGATTAGAGGGAAAAGGAAAGGTATCCAAACTTTTTTTTTCTTTGTTTAGGAAGTAGCACTTCCTGTAAAAAAAATCTCAATCTAAAATATTTGATATTTATAAAAGGGATATAAAAATTGAGAGTTAAAAGTTAATCTCTTATTATCTTTTCTTTTAATTTCTATCTTTTGAAATAAATGGAAGAAATTCAACTCTCTCTTCTCCATTATTCTCTTTAATTTCTTATCTAAACATATTCTTAATGATTTTGAAAAAAAAAAGATGAATGTTGAAGACTACAGTATATATCATTACGAAATATTATATAAGTAGAGAAAAAAAAAAGAGTAATTTCATTTGAGAAGATAAAAGAAATATTAGAGTACAAATTAATAATCACATGTCAATAATTTACAACAAATTAAGAGAGGTCGCTATCTATATTTTTTTTTTGGCCAAAGAGTCGCAATCTATATCTATATATCTATATATCTATATATATTATATATAAAAACTAATTCCTGGGTACTCCTAAACATGCCATGTCAACAAAAATTTCTAAAACATGTCATGTCAACAAAAACAATTTAAAATAAGATTTTGATCGATAAGACTAATTTAAAACTTCTAAAACATTCTGGACCAAAATGAAATCAATGGCATAAATATAGGTCCAATTTGAAAGTTCAACTTTAGACAACTTTATAATTTTATAGGCAAAAGTACTCATTTCGTCCCCAAACTTTACATCAACTGTCAATTTCGTCCCCAAACTTTTTTTGCTGTAAACTTCGTCCCCAAACTTTACACAAACGGTCAATTTCATTCCCAATCTTTTTTTGCTGTCAATTTCGTCCCCAAACTTTACATCAACTTTCAATTTCGTCCCCAATCTTTCACATTTTCGTCAATTTTATCCTTTGACTAACTTCTTTTAATAAATTAACGACAGACTGCATCCTGTTTTTGAATTTAAGTTAGGATTTGAGTTTCTTTTTCTATCAATTTTACATTTATATATTGTTATCCACATAGATTTTGTCATCAATATTTGGCTAAAGTAAGAGCAAAGGATAAAATTGACCAAAATGTGAAAGATTAGGGACGAAATTGATAGCAAAAAGTTATTGGGGACGAAATTGATAGCATGTGTAAAGTTTGGGGATAAAATTGACAGCAAAAAAAGATTGGGAACGAAATTGACAGCAAGTGTAAAGTTTGGGGACGAAATGAATACTTTTGCCTAATTTTATATTTTTCCCGGAACAAAACTTGAACAAAAAAAAAATCTCTATATATAAAAAAAAAAAAAAACAAAGACCAAAATTGTATTATAAGACAAATCCATTTTAACTTTCAAAACCCTTAAAAGAAACTTTTCATGCATTTTACACCATTATTATTCGTAGTATGCCTGTATGTATGTATGCTCATGAAGTCGTGGCTATCATCAATCGGCTAGGGTTTTCTTCTTCTTACTAACATTCACAAATTAATCAACTTTCACTTCCTTCCCTCCTCAACGCTGAAATCACCATCGAAATTTCAGACTAAGCTACTCGAATCCCTAATGCGGTAAGCATTCCGAGTCGCTCTTGTTAGAAACTCCAATGAAAACGATGTTTTCTACTTCGTTTCTGTGCTAGTCTTCTTCTTTTCTCGCTTGTGAAAGGTCCGATAGTTTTACTGGCATATTAATCATATGAGCCCTTGTTTCTTTCGTTCTGTCTTTAAATTAATTTGTTTGTTTTTTTCTTACACGGAATGAAGAGTTTGGTGGTTTATCTGATTATGTCATATTAGGTATATTGATTAGGAGTAGGAGCAAATAAGTACTTGAGCTCTTAGTGTTAACTTTTGAATAAAATTGTGTGTAAATTCATGATCTTAGTGACAAACACGTTGAGAAGCAATGAAGCATCATTTTTTGTGGTGTCCCATTTCACACTTTTGTTATGTATGCAGGATGTAATCAATGTATATGTATACTCTTGGTGATTTTAAAGTTCTCTATATTGAATTTTATGTTTCTTTCTCTCAGTCAAGCTTAACGATAAAATGTTAAAGAGAATATTCTACAAGATTGATCATGCTGATCGGGGCAATGCATCAGATTCATCTTCATCATCGTCAGACTTTGAGGTGGAAGCTGAAGCTACTGAAGAATCAGAAGAACATGCAATACCGGAAGTGAATGAGGATAATGAATCTGGCTCCACGTCCTCTGGTTAGTTTATTGTTATTTTGATAGACTCTTTTGTCTCTGTCATTGCATCTGGGTAGATATCAGTTGACTGTTATTTGTATATATTTCATTCCATTATGTATAGTGATAGACTGATAGTGCAGTACTAATCCACTCTTTTGGGTTCTGGTATAGAAAACTATTTCTACTTGTGTCTTGTTTTAGAGTCCTTTAACAACACAGATTTTCCTGCAGTTGTGCTACTTTTAAAAATGAATACGATATGGTACCAATTTGAAAATAAAATTAGTAAATACAAAATTTGGTCTGAGATATGCTTTTTTTTTAAAAAAAAAAAAAAACAAAATGCTCCTCCAAAAGTTACACTCTATCATCATGGTCCTTCACACTTTTAATTTCTTTCATTGTCATTCGTCCTTGAGTCCATGTTAAAGATATTGACAAAGCTGATGATTCGTGACATTTTAACTTTCCTGTCATATTAAATAGGCGATAGAAATAGGTTTGAACCACAAGCATGCTTGCTATTATTTCTCACTTCTTTATTTTTTTTGTTTCTATATTTATTTGGTTTTGTTTCTTGAACCGATCCAGGATATAAAAGTGAGGATAGCTCTGCAAATGACATTGATGTCAACTCATCAGGTGGGATATGTTTGCACTGTCTGCTTTACTTGAGTTCATGTCCTTTGGTACAAGTTTTGGTTTCAGTTAATGATATTCTTGTTATCTGATTCTGCTATAAGAAATTGAAAATGATAGTTTGATGCAGAGTAGAAACTTGCAAATACTGGGCATTCAATTAATAGTATCTGATTCTACAAAAGATGTTTACCCTAGGCAGGTTAGCCTGTCTGCTTACACCCCTAACATAAATATGAATATCTCCTAGAGGTTTATCCTTTCTGAACCTTGATAGGGTTTTTGAACAAGCAAGATACAGGAAATGTTATAAATAACCCACAAATTGAGCTCTAGGCTGCTAATCTTCAAACATTTGGTCTGCCTACAGGCTGCAAATGCACCATTTTTCTGGTTTTGGACAATTACCTAATTAGATTATCTTAGTCTTTGCTGCAAGATGCTAGGGAACTTGCATCTTATTGTCTGCTAGTATTTATTTTTTCATTTTGAACATGCTTAGTAAACTGGAGGTTGTAGGGAAAATATTTTGGGAATGACTGTATGTAGCTGAAAGCCAAGGTACCTTCTATTTGCTCAACATGTTTCTGAAACTTATGAAGTCCATTCTTGGTTGGATCATAGAAATTGCTGAACACTTGTTTTGTATGAGTCACTATATGTTAGATCACTAAGTAGTGGTTTGTACGAGGGTGTAGAAAGTGAACTTGCACTAGCATGGTTCATCTTGAAGGAATCCCGTAACATTATTTGCTTTACAAATTACAATCAATGATGACACTAAAGGGCAGCTAATTAGCTGAGGTTCATTAAGGGCATGCTGTCTTTTGAAATCAGATTATAAAAAAGAAGAAAATCTTGTTTTTTTCCATTCCATTGTGATAGCAGCCTGCTGACTTTCAAATGTCTAAATGCATTTAAGATGCTAATTGTCATAATCTTTAGGCTTGAGTTTTCTTTTGTTAGTTGAATTGATTGGAAATAAATTGAGTTATTTGCTATTCTTGGAACACTGGCATGTGTTTTACCTGCTGTTCTTAGCATATAGTAGGTTATCTTTATTCTATATGCATGTTGATATTCTTGGTAAGAATTCAGAAAATATTATTTGTTAGTATATAATATCTATGTTCTAAGTGCAGGTCAACTATTTAGTGAAGATGATGTTGAAAAAGTTTCTATTAACCAGGAATTGTTTAGCAAACCTGATTCTACAGTATCAGAGAGAAAGTCTGACATCATGGGTGAAAAGGAATGCTTGCCTGAAGATATGCCAATTCATGTCTTAAAATGCAAATCAGTTTTCAAGTGCAGGATATGCCCTCGGATTATCTGTTTGACTGAGGAGACTTTGAAGGCTCATCTGCAATCTAAGGTTACAAATATAGCATCTTTTTTTTATTAATTCTATTCATATATTTCAATCCTTGATGGACAAGAATTGATGTACTTCTGTTATAAACATTTTTTCTTGCAAAAGATTAGTTATCACATTTTGCATACACACTGGGATGGAAATTAGATGTTGATGACCCTTGACTCGAGACACCTACAGCACCTACAATTTCTAGGTGACTGTAGGATACATTTGGATAGACCTCCAATTAAGTTCTATATGCATAGGCAGAATAACGAGTTAAATTTGGTAATAAAAGCTTTGCATGACTGAGCTGAATAATGTTTTATAAGGGATACAGGAATTACCATGAACCATCTTCCTTTGACGCTTCTCTTTCTCACTATTTTTTTTTCTTAAATATGAGTTAGCCCCTAGCGTTTAGTGTCTAATAGTTGATGCCCCCTATGGTCTAGTGCAGTAGGATGGCTAGGAGTGAGAGGCAATGGGCTAAGAGGAAGAGGAAGATGTTAGAAAGATTATGATGGGGATCTTTTGGAGGTTTAGCCCTTTGAAGTATTAGGTAGTCCTTTTCTTCTTGTGTAGTATGTATGATTATTTGATCATTGGCTACAAACTGCTGGTCTTAGAATCAAGTGTAGATATTGATTAACACTTCATGTATTGGCAATTTTGAGGTGAACTGTTTTAGGTTTGAAGTTTGAACCATTTACTTTACAATGATAATATAATAACTTTAGAAACCTGAAGACTCTAGTAAGCAAACCAAAAAGAAATGGAGAATGCCAATTTTACATGGCTCTAAATGACAAGTAATCACATGTTGATTATGATAAATTTTGACCTTGATACAGTGGGCAAGAAATGATGGCCATGCCATTATTATTTTTCATCTAGGTACAGTTAATCTACACGCGCTATCAGTGACATAGCAACTGATATTCCCGGATCTGTTAATTGGGGGAACTTCCAGCCCTGCTTCAAAACTGATTAATTACAAGTTTTAGTTTGCACTGCATTAACTGTTGACTTAAAATTTTCTTATTAAGTAGGAGACAAAATAGTTACACTATGGTATCAAAGTAGCTTCTCATTTTGCTATAGCTTCTGAAGTATAAGCTATAAGAAATTGACTGAGCATTTTGTTACCATCTATTATTGGTAGTTATAATATAACTTCCTGTGTTTTTAAAAAATTTTAGAGACATGCTCGGTCTGAAAAACTACTCAGTGAAGGTAGACTAAAGGCCATGCTCAACAGTGATGGTGAAATTGAGAACCAAGAGGTTCCAGAGATACAAACTAAAGCTACGGTTGGTATCTTCCCTTGTTCAATTGTATATCAGTGTAACTCATCCACATCGCTCTACTCTAAAAAAAAAAGCTCAAATGCATAAAACTCTCCATGAACCTTAGTCATTGTGCAAAAAGTCACCTGAATTTTGAAGTGATGAAAGATCCTAGGATTTTTTAAATTTGTACAATTACTTCTTTTTGTTAAAGTTTTCATTAAAAAACCAAGAAATTTTTAATTTTTGGCTATTATTAATTTTAATATTGGATCTCTGTAAAGTCTAACAGTAATCATAAAATTATAAAAAGAATACTTGATTTTTTTAAGTGAAAAATTTAACAAAATAGGTCTTTTGCACAAAATTCAGGAGTCTTTTGTCAATCTTCATAGTTCAGGGAGTTTTTTGCACAATGACTAATGTTCAGTGGGCTTTTGTGCATTTTAGCCAAAAAAATTCATTCTACTTCATTGAAGAAGCTGATGATATAGACATGATATAGAAAGCTCACTCATCCTTCCTGCTGTCTTTGTTCTTTGTAGGTTAATGATAGCCAGGAAAAGAGTGATAAAGGACAGAAGCAGCATAAGAAAAGACTGAGAAAGAAGGTAAAGATCATTAGTGATTCAATTATTGTGGTAATTTCGAGTGAATACTGTGAGGTTTATCAAAGTTGTTTGAATGGCAGAAAAGAGACGATGCTAACAAAAGGAAAAAGCAGTCAACAGAAGGCGCGACCAAGAGGAGAAAAAAATGAGAACTGATGAGTATTTTGTATTTCATGCTATCTTAAGTGTCTTGACTGCAGCAATTTTGCCATCTGCTCTAGCAGAGCTGCGAACACTTTCATTTGCTTTCCTATGTAAGGACTGACGTATGGTAACATTTACATGATAACCCATTTTTTTTTAATTAATTGGAATTTTAGTTACCTGGAAGATATATATTGTGTCAAGTTTAACTTGGTACCTCAATTTTGGATGTCTCATTTTAATATTTTAAAGAATATTTTGGAGTAAACTAATATTCTTCAATACACAGTTTAATGAAAGAACCAAACGAGATACTTATTAGTTTCTTTTTTTTTTTTTAATGGACTATTACTAAAGAATAGTTCTTTTAGAAATTAAATTGTGTATTTTAATTTTTCAAATATTGAGTTTTTAATTCAATGAACTTTCAGAAATTGAATTTAGTTTACTCCATATTTTGTCTTCAATATAACCTTCATATTAAATTGTTTATAGACTATTCTTCGAAAAATAAAACCAAAATATCTATTCATTATTATAAGAAAAAGTACTCTTTTGGTCCTCAAATTTTACACTAACTGTTAGTTTTGTTTTTTTTTTTTTGCGATCAATTTCATTCTTAATATTTCACATTTTGATTAATTTAATTTTTTGACTAACTTTTTTTAATAAATTAAAGGCAAATTTTATCTTATTTTTTAATTTGAGTTAGTATTTAAATTTCTTTTTCTATTAATTTTATATTATATGTTATTAGCCACGTCGAATTTGTCTTAATATTTAATTAAAATAAGAACAAAAGATTAAATTGACCAAAATATGGAATATTAGAAACGAAATTGATCGTAAAAAAAGAACGAGGACAAAATTAATACTTAGTGTAAAGCTTGAGCATCAAAAGGGTGTTTTGCCTTATTATATTTGTTTTGGGTCGCATGTTTTTTGGCCCCTTTCTGCTTTGTTTGTTACTTCTTCAACTTCTTTGTGTTTTATCGCTATGGTTTACTTGTCCGATTAAGGTGAAACTGAAGTTAAGTTTTCATTTAATTTGAATATTTACAATATTATTTTGTAACAAGTATGAGTAAATATCTGAAATATTTTCCATACTGAAAAAAAGAACGAATTGGCACAAACTATAAATCATAAAAGTATTGTATTTTTTGAGTTATTAGTGTTGAATTAGCATTGCAATGCCAATATGTGTTGTCAAAAATAGAGGTGAACGTTATAATGTTTTCGTCTTCACTTATTCTTGTCCTGAAATTGATAATTTCTTTTGAAGAAATTTAAAGGTATCACATATTAAGTAGATGTACGTTACAGTAGCTGGAAGGAAAAAGTTGGGCCAAAATGAAAACCGGGAAGGAGAAAGACTAGAAGATTCTGAAATATATATTTGGTCAAAGAGTCATTTTGATCCTAAATGTTTTCCCTAATGTTCATTTAGGTCCATTATGTTTCAAAATGTTCAAATTAATCTTAAATGTTGACAAAATGTTTCATTTTGGTTCTAAATGTTGGTAAAATGTTTTGTTTTGATCCTAAATTATTGAATTTAGTAATATATCACGTCTCTCATTTCAAGTTCAAAGGACTTATTATGAGAAACTCATAGCTTTGAATTCGTCTCATTCAAATTTGAAATGAGAGAAATATGATCAACTTTACTTGTTTAACCATGAAAGAACGGGAGTGGATCTGCTCAATTATGGGAATGATAAAGTATGGTGAAGTATGAATCTCAACCATCCATTCCTTCAACCATCATCATTGGGAACAAAACTAAAAATAGAAGGGATGGTTGAAATTCATACTTCACCATACTTTATCACTCCCATAATTGAGCAGATCCCCTCCCTGAAAGAACAGTCTACTTTTAAGACCGATTTAACCTTGTTTGCTAATGACTCTTACTAAATAGAGACAGTATTCTTTGAGAATAATACATATCTCTAAACTCGTCACATTTGAATTTGAAACAAGTCATGTTCAATAGTTTGAACCAAAATGAAACATTTTACTAACATTTAAAACCAATTTGAACATTTTGAAACATAATGGACCAAAATGAACATTAGGGCATACATTTAGGACCTTAATGAACATTTAACCTATATATATCTGAACGATTAGTGACACTCGCAAAAGATACCGAAATATATATTTGAAACAAGGCACAAATACAACAAAAATGCCAAAACGTTTCCTCTGACCAAGACCCTATTCAACTTTTGCATGTCATGAGTTGCATATTACTCTGGTTCGAATAGTAAAATTTTACATTTCAAATTTATATTAAATTAATTTAGTCAAACAAATTATACATAAACATGAAATCTTATGCATCATTAAAAAAATGTAATGTAATAAATTTATACATTTTTACATACCATAATATAGTTATTGTTATTTCTCAGTTTAAAAACGAATTAACCATCCATACTCCAAAATCTTTTGTCCACCTAGTGGCCGAGAATCGAGATGAAATTATAAGCTACGAAATAACAAATATTAGCCGATCGCATTTTTGAGCGATAATATGGACCAAACGAAAGATTTGAGAACATAGAATAGAATGCTTGAAAAGTGAGAACTTTTGTGCAATACCTCTTGTAAACACGAAAGACTAGTCTAAAACTGTGATCTTGAAGATAAAATTGGATTTTAACAACCAAGAAACAAGGTCTTGAAAAGCACAAGCATTTTTGAGCTCAGTGTTTAAATCATTACTTTCCAAAATATTTCATATACTTACATTTTGGGAACAAAAGTGGAGCTCTTAGGGGCGTCCCTGACGAAGGCACTTTGCTGCAGATACTCCAAAAGTGAATTTCGACGATTTAAAATGACATGGTTTGTGGTATAGCTGCAAAATCTTAGGATTCCTTCTCATCTGATGGAAGATGATCAGGGGGAGCAAGTGGGTCTGCTCCATTTTCATTGGTCTCAGAAGAATCTCCAGGTGGAGGGGGTTGGTCACTTTCGTTGTTCTCACTCTCGGGATGGAAGTTGATGGGGAATTTGGTGACCCTGGGTTTATCGGATAAAATGTTCCTCTGAACCCTATCAACCAAAACCTTAGTTGGGGGTTCTTCTCTTAGCTGCTCATCATCATAATCATTGTTCACATAGTATCCCACTCTGATAAATTCCTGACCCAGATAAGAGCAGGTCAACAAGAGCACCGTGACACCAATGATATCTTCTTCGCGAATCTTTGACGGGTCCGGTGGGTCAGCCTGCAAAATGCCAATAACAAAATTGAGATCGAGTCCACATGCAATCAGAACAAAAAAAATAAATGCCAGGATAATGAGTAAACTTAGGGCTTGCCTGCAATACGAATCGATAGTTTCCAACATTGACAGGACCAACAAGTACACTCTCTAATAGTTGGTCATATGTTTCATCCTCAGCAGATCCAACATATATGAGCTTCCATTCCAAATCTGTACTCAAGTGACAACCATTTTCACAACCAAATTAACAGTTACAGCAAAACTCTGAAAAAAATTTCTTTCAAGGAACCGATTTGTAAACATAAATTCAACCAGAATTTCTTGCTAACTTAATCCAAAATTCAAATAATAATTGTTTATTCCATTTATTTCCCTTTAAAAAAATAGAGAGAGTTAGATTTCACAATATGCATGTGCTACATTCTATAGAATCTAGTTCTTGGCAAACAATCAGCAACAAATATTATACTTTACAATATTTGGATTAGCACTTAATGTATAATAATAAGCTTGTGAATTATGAAATGAGACTTCACCAGGAATATGAAACAAAATCAAAGCTAGACATTTATGTGAGAATATTGTAGTCCAATAAAATGATTTCCAAAGAAAAAACATATTCTTTGAAGATATCTTGCACAATTATGTACACAACAAAAAGAAATGGAACATAGATAGAGGACACGATATGTGTTCATTAATCATAGCAATCTCCACTTGGCACTAATAGTCTTCACCTACAACCCACATGAAGAATTCAAAGCTTCTTCAAGAGAAGCAGACAAAGAGGCTATGTATCAGAGGAGAGACATAAATTTCAACCAAATGAATCCTGAATGCCCTATGTTTTCCATTTGAATGAAAAATATCAGAATTTCCTAAATGGTGACTTTCCATCACAAGTACTGGCTTCATATTGAAACTTTTCTAGCTGTGGAGAATTGCATACCTCCTTTATCAACTGTTGTTGAAAAGTTAGTTCTGCAGTCTGCACATATCTATGCTTCATTGATGAAAAGGGAAGAATGGCTTCCAATACTTTCACAACTTGATGCTAGACAACTGAGCTAGTTTAGCACCACTTTGTATAGAATCAGCAATATTGAAAGGAAAAAAGAAAATGTAGCACCATTCAATGAATAGAGCTGGCTCAACTAGTGACTGGTGAAAAAAAAACCACATTCAGGGTGCTTAGGATTACTTGGGTGCACCTACTACATTGTTTACAAATGCCCCAGCAGAATTAAACTTCTGTACAAGATATCTTCCCCAGACAAAAGAAAACAAACCAATATTAGATTAATTGAAAAAAAAATCATAGCAGAAACCCACAGAGAAAACATAAAAATAATCATCTCCCGAAGAAAATGAAGCGTACTATTTCACTATTATAATTAATTTCAGAAATCAGTCTGAGAAATTTCAATCGGTACAACATATGTGATTCATTTCCCTATTATAATTAATTTCAGAAATCAGTCTGAGAAATTTCAATCGGTACAACATATGTGATTCATTTCCTATCCGACGAACAACAACCAAACCCTAATTTTACCTCTCAGTGCTTTATTCAATTTTTTTTAAAGAGCATCCAAAAATCAATAACAAAATATAAAGAAGTAATCCAAACCTAACTTGAAAGATTATATAACATGACCTACGAATGTGAGCTTGAAAATCAAGAAAGAAGCAGGAAATGAGAGAGAAGAAAAAAAAGAATACCGTCTTTGAGAGGAGTCAAACACTCGTAGGAAATCTCGAACTGGAAGGGAGTGATAAACGAAGCGGGATTGTCAAGGACTGTTACGTTGGTGATGTTAACGGCACTCATTGCTTCAAATCAGAGGAGAAAACCATGGCAGAAAAGCGAGAGGGAAGGTTAAGGAACGAGCGCGACTGTATCGAAATTTGAAACCCTAGTTTCGAGAATCTTCATCTACAAGAGGGAAAAAAAGGAGGGAGCTTGAGTAGTCATATATATTTTAAAAAATTATATAAAATAATTAAATATTTTATTACCATATATTGTTGTAGTTTAATTTATATAAATAAGAAGTTGGACAATACAAATTTTGTACTCATAATGATGTGAATAAAATTCTCTAATGATATGTTTGGATAAAATAAATTTAAGAGAGAAAGTAAATTCTAGAGATAATTGAATTACTTTTTTTATATATATAATAATTTTGGTATATTTAAAAGAATAATTTATCTTGCCCAAAGTCCCAAACACACTATAAAAAATTAAGTGAGAAATAAAGAGGATATGTACTGAAATAGATCTGAGAGGATATTTACCAAAAAGAATTGGGAAGATAGACAAAAATAATTTAATATAATTCATTTACAAATATTAAATCAATTAATTTTAAAAATATTAAATAAAAATTAAAGTATAGTGAATATAAACTAATAGAAAAATAAAAACAAAATTGATGCAAGGAAGAAACAGTAAAATTTTCAAGAAATAAGTTTTATTTTATTTTTTTGAAGCTAGAAGAATAAATAAAAATTGATGTCATAAATAAAATAAATTGGCTTTATTTATTTTTTTTGTAAAAGATTAATCATTGGGCGGGAAAATGATATTGCAAATTTGCACAGTGAATCGAGCAAATGTGCAATCATATATGTAAGATTTATTGTTTTGTTTTGGAGAGAAAACTATTGGGCGGGAAGAAAGAGCGTACATACTTTGAGGATTGTCTCACTTTGACAAATTTTTGAATATATGTCTGAAATTTCACATAATTTTTTTTATTATTAAAATTTACTTCCAAAAATAAAACACGTAAAAAGGAAATTTTATGTTTTTTATTTTGGCCGAAAGGAAATTTTATGTGATTAAACAGAAATAAATAAATAATTTATTTTGTGAAAGATTATGGAATTGATAGTTTGACTCTTGAATTTTTTTTATGGATCTATTTTAAAATATTAAAATATATAATTTAGTTCTTAAAAAATTAAAATATTATATTTATTAATTTTGTTATGGGCTCTTTTTTTTCTGTGGACAAAACTCTCCACCTTCTATCTTAGTATAGATGGAAGGACAACGAGAAGATTCCTCCCACATATAATATAGTATAAATATAAAATAAATAAATAGATATATATAATATAATATAATATAATATAATATAATAATACATTCAATTAAATATCTTAAAAAATATATAATATTATATTATATATTTACTTATGCAACAAAAATTAATATAAATCATTATTTATTTTGATAAGACAACTTTTTCATAGTATTTTGAGATTTTGTAAATTGTGTCAATTATGTTTTAAAGTAATATGTTCCAATAACATTATCAGTGTTATTTGTAAATCATACTTATAATAAAATTTTTTTCTTATCATGTAGAAACAAAATATAATTTTTTTTAAAAAATATATATGTATGTTTGTATGAAGAAAAATCAAGGAAATATTTGAAAAAAATACTAAATATTTCTAGAGTTATTAAAATTAAACCAAATATAAGAATACAATATTTTTGAAAATATCATAAAATAATCTCAAGAATACTTTAACTCATATAAATAGATTTCTTTTTTATATAATCCTATGAATTTCATGAATATGATTGTTAAGACTAGAAAAATAATTCGTATACCAAACATCTTATAATAGTGTATGTTCTAACTCAGAAAAATTTCATGTTAGGTAATATTACAGGAGTGAATAAAGTGAAATCCAGAACTACTATCATGTAATTGAAGGAATATTCCTTTATGCTTACTAAGGAGAACTTTAATCACTACTTATCAAACAACTTCAATTCTGAGATTATTTTAACAGCTCCCATACAAACTATGCAGTATATAATAGAACCAATAAAATCTAACACAAACATAATATTTCGAATTTGAACCAAATTATATATATGTATAGAATAGACCTTATTAGCAAAAATAAAATCCTTTTTAATGATCTCTACGACTCAGAAGACATAGCCTCCACTTATCTACAAGTACAACTAGGGAATACCACATAATTCTTACATATATATATGTATATATATTTATAATTACAAGATTGGATTTGCTGTTAAGGTATGGCATGCCAATTGGTCTGGCCAAAGAAAAATGACTTTACAAGTGTGTCTCAAATTTTCTGTGCAACTATTTTAGTATATATCATACTATATAGTGTGCATACTTGAAATTGTTTCAGACAAAATAGGTCAAATAAAATATGAAGAATACTTCACTGTAAGAACCAAAAAGCCATGCATGTCCAGAAATATTTACATCAGGAATATATCATACATAGGCAGCAACTATAATTCAATCTTTAGCAGCCACGTCCATCTTCCTTGTCTGACAATGAAACATTTCAGCTATGTCAGCAGCTGTGCTGCATTCTTCTGCATTTCTATCCGATACACTGCGTATGAACCTTGGGAATCTGATCGAGATGCCGCGAGATGAGTGAGCCAAACCAATGGCTGCATGGTGAACTGGAGATACTGTAAACTCCGCACCTCTTATTTCCCAAACAAGTAATGGACTAAACCACATGTCGGGAACTTCGGCTGTCTGATAATATGGGGGCTTTCTGGACAAGATTTTGTCCCCAGAAAAGAATTCTTTCATCTGCAGTATAATATTAACATCCCAATCACCAATGATAAAATAATATTTACAGTTTCTACCAAGAAAAAAATGAGTAGATTAATTTAATGATTTAGTCCCCAAGAGATGTCAGATGTCTTAATTTAACTCCTGAAATATAAAATTATAAGATTTAGTACTTGAACGATGCAATTATAATCAATTTGTTACTTTTTTTTATGGAAACCAATTGGTATTTTTGTTAAAATATTAATTCAAATTTAATGGTTAAAATGATTTGTTAACATCAATTGTTAACTGCAAAATCAACAAAATTTAAAACGACATCAAAATTGACATTAAATTTAAGCTGGTATCCTTAACAAAAGGACCAAATTGGTTCTAATTGCATCTTTTAGGGACTAAATATAATATTTTTATCTTTAAGGGATCAAATCATTAATTTATTCAAAAAATATCAATAGGTAGATAACAAGAGCAATGGTAGAGTCAAAGAAGCAATGAATCAAATTGCCCCAGAAAATAATTCTTTCTTCAGCATTGTTATAAACTTATAATTATTATTAGTACTCAGGAGCACAAGGAGGCCAGTTGTCGCAGTAGATAGTAGTGAGTGAAAGTATTGAAGATATTACTCAACAAATTTTCAAAGGTTTAAATTTTCCAAGGTAGGACAAGGAAATTGGAAAATTACAAAAAAAAAAAAAGAAAGGTATACAAAATTTCAAGGATGGGTACCGTTGCCCATTGGCCTCAAGAGGTCCTGATATGTTATGAACATGTGCAGAATGGCAGAATAAAAGCAACTAAACAAGTCAAAACTCAACCATTTTTACCTCTATGTAAAAGGAATCAGAGAACCCAGACATCACACGGCATACACTCTGATATTCCTCTGTTTCAGGATTGTAACATGCCATGAGAAACGGACTATACCTGAAGCATTAAGAGAGTCAGGCCATGTAGAGTGCAGGAAAATCATTATTGTTTTCTCTCCTAAGCATGAGGCAAGTGTGAGACATGCATATTCTTTCATCTGGCACTCACTTTTTGTCCAGATTGGTACATATATATCTCTTATTATATGACAATTGAACTTTGTGATTATTGGTTTCACGAACCATTGTTAAAATGAGAAATGACATAAAACACTTAAAAAAGAAAAAAAAATAGTGAGAGATTACTACGAAAGTTAAATAACTTCTAACTACTTTTTATATTATTTTAACATACAAAAAATAAATTGAAAAGAAGTAGAAATTTATAGAAAAGATGGGTAACTTCCCACAACTTATTCTCTATTATTTCAAAATATAATAAAAATAACTAATTTTTTTAATAATTTATACTTTGATAATTATAAAGTTTTAAAAATAATATCTGTGTGTCCTTTATAACATGCAAAGCCCACTAGTGGTTTATATGCTTTCACATGCAGGGGGTGTTAGAAACTATTAGGCTACCATCTTTCTTTATTTAGGTACTCTTAAAAGTCCCAGCGCTCACATGGATTGTACCACAAGCTAAACAACCTTAACTCCATTATAAATAATGACACAAGCCTTCCCCTATAAACTCTAAACAATCTTTGAGTACGGAGTACCGTTGTTCAAATTAGGTTTCAACTGCAAGCTTTTACATAGGGGATACTTTCCCTTTAATGGCAAGGAATAATGTAGTAATGTAAGATCAAATTCTCTTAATCTTAGTAAGTTCCAGTGACAGTGTTAAGCAAATTACAACAGATAGCATAGATATATGAAAGATAATAAATTACCATCCAGCCTTCCTTCCATTTCCATGCCAACCACCGATTGGTACTAAATCAAGAGAATCATTTAAACCTTCTATATAATCTCGCTTGACCTACAAATGAAACATTTGAACATTATTATACAAATTCAAAATTTGTGTCACAAACAGTAGCTTAAGTCCTGAACAACAGATAACCTTTAACCATGTGTCAGCACGCTTTGAAGGAGAATAGCCAGCATCAACATCTAAAGATTTCACCATAATTCCTTCACATGATGAACGGATTGCATCCTCTATGAAAGAGTTCATCTTAGTTAACGTGGCTTCACTGGTTAAGCAAGCATCATCTGCTTCAATCTACAAGTAAGCAGCACTGGTGAATCTCTAAGAGAACAATGAATTCTACTAAAAATTTTCAACTTCACGGTACTCACTGTTATTTCCTTTGCATATTCAAAATAGCCAAGTTTCTCATCATAGAATAAATCCTTCAGATCTGTATATTTCCCATGACATGTAAAAAGATTAAAGTTGTTATTACATAATAATAAAGTTTACAGTCTATAGATATAGAAGATTCATAAATCATAATCTTATAAGAAATCTAGATGCATACATTTTTGCCTTACACGGAGAGGAAGACCCAAAAGCCTGCAATCAAGTACTTGAACTATCAACACAAGTGTTAGGCAGTATCAACTACTTGACAAGGATAATCCAAGTGTCCAAGCTCATGTAAAATAATATAAAATAAACCAATACTTCTAATAAAGATCATGATTAAACCGTGATCTCAGTTGATCAGTGGAATAATAAATGTCACATTTTCATCTAATATATCACGGTTTTGTCCTATCCATCTTTCATTACATTATCTTGCACCCTTTCTGCTGGTTCATTAATTCAAATATATAATAGGCTAACAGCTATTCCTATACTCTGTTGCAACACTTGTACTATATTGCCTACTGAAATGTGGCTAGCTGAAGGGAGACAATGTGTTCAAGAGAATGCGTTCAGCATTTCTAGCATGTTTGAAATCAATATCTATACTTCTGGCAATTTAAGAAACTTGAGCAGCATAAGTAAAAATAAAGTTTGAGATAATTACTGCTGTCCATTAGCAAACATGATATCAAAGACAAACAGGCAAATCTCCACCTGCATGAACAAAAAAAAAAAATAGTGTAGATTATTGACAAATGAAAATTAAACTGGGTTAAGGAAGATGAGAACAGAACCTAGAAGCTTCCCCATCCCACCCAAAAATATAGACAAGTTATCAAGTATGACTACAAGCATTTATGTCCGTAGCCTTCATGGTTAAAAGCCATTTTTCAAGATTCAATGTCATTTTATTTACATTTATATGGAGAGGTGATAACCATCTCCTTAAGAAATTCAGGGTTACATCCATCAGACAAGTAGTTCACGTGTCCTCACTTCCTTAATTTTGAACATACACCTGTAACCATCTCCTTAATAAGAAAATATTGTTTAGTTATGCTTCAATGATTTCATCTCATCAGTAGATGGGCTTCTTAAAGGAGCTCTCAGAATCCCTACCCAAGTTCTCTCAAGGAACCCCACTTTTTTTTTCTTTTTTTTTTTTGGAGCAGTAATTTTTTCTTGCTTTGTTTATTTCTTATTCTGAGTGAAGACCGCTTATGTTGACTTGGAGTATCACTGGGTTTCCCCTTTCTGTAACTATATTTCATTGAAAATTATACGCTTGTCACTTCATAAAGTGAAGAAGAAATAATTTGGGTTCCTTATCATACAATCACATGTTCCACGATCTCAAAATTTAAATTCAACATTTTCTCACATAGAAACCACAACCATGGTAGCAAATCCTGAGATAGCAGTCAGACGCTAAGTTCATTGTCACAAATTTAGCAATTCACAGGCATTGATTACATTATTCACCGTAATTCTACCAGTCACTACCTTCAACCATGTAATAGCAATGATGATCATGACAAATATTGGAGAAATAGCATATATAATATAGAAAATTTTAGAAACTCAAGCCTCTAATTTAAATTAAGCTATTTTATTTTCGGTTCAGGCTGATAATGTCATAAAGAAGAAGAATTATTGTTTATCTTATTATTTTATGATGTGATTATTCTTGGAGAATTATGAATTTACTTTATATTCGGGTAGTTTTGGGATTAGTTAGATTAGTTATTAACTTCTGTATGTCTAGGGGGATGTTTTCACTTCAAATTGTTTTATTAAGATTAGGAAATCTTTTCTAGTGTTCTCGTACGACTATGACTTTCTGCTATTATCAGGGGCAATTAGGATTTTACACAACCATCATTTCTTATGTTTTGTTTTCCCTAAAGTAATTAATGTTTTTCAGATACTATACTAGGTTTACCGTGTATAATAGCACTAACAAAGTGTGTTTTCTTTTTCCTTCTTTTTTTTTTCCCTTGTAGGCGAATACAATGGAACAACAAACAATCAAACGTCCAGCATAAGAACTTCAGGATTAGATAATAATATTTTGTATGCTTCAAGTAAAACAATCATGCTTCAGATTAAGCATGCAAATTTCAGACCTTTATGCCATCTGTAGTAACTGAGGCATCTTTACTTCCTCTTCCACGTGATGATAACTCCTGGAAAGCCATAAGCCTATACCCATTCTTCCTATCAATACCGACAATCTGTGGGAAGAGAACACAATACGTGCAACCAATAACAGGAACTTAGTTTGAAAAAAGGAAAAAGCTAGATGCTTCAAAATATAAATATGGCAGAAACAAAGTAATACTTCTGCATCCAGTATAAAAGTCAATGCAACAGGCTTGCAAAATTCCTTAATTATGTCAATCAGATCTGGAAATCTTGATGTGGTTTCATCTCCATTTCTCGAAAAAACCCGGACTGAACCATCAGCTAATTTGTGAATCTGGGCTCGCTGGCCATCGTACCTGGAATTAATTCAAACTCAATCCAATAAATTATGTAAAGGAGCAGTGAGTTCATTCTTGTCAAAGAGTAACAATCAGACAAGTAACATTAGAGGCTCTTGATAAGAGACCCAGATAATTCACAAGTAGAACAAAAAAACATGACCGGAATTTCATTTTCTATACCAAAAATGCTTCCATTAAGATATTTGGTCTCAAAATGAACTTTACTAAAAGGATAGTTACAATCAGGACTGAGTTTCAGCATTTCAGCATTTCTAAGAATGCAAGTTTCATTTTCTAAGAAACGCAATTTATTGTTCATCCTATCACGTAAGTAACCACCATGATATGATTATTATACCTTGTTACTTCCTAAAATAGGCAATGACAAAATGCATGTCATGATTATAACTATCAGTAGAACTGTAGATACACAATGCATCAGAAACTAATTCATAATTTATGATTGACCTCCAAATTAAGCACCAATGAACATAATACTGCTAAAATCTTATTACGAGTTACTTCGCAAATCAGGAAAATGAATTTTAGGCACTAGTTCAGACTTCAGACAATTGCTTTCAATGTGGAATGACCTTCAAGATTCAGAATTTAAGTTAGAAATAGAACTCAAATGAGCCTCCCCTGCACCAACCTTCTTTCTTATTAATTAGTATAGTCATTTCTCAAAAGCTTTGATAATCAATGTCTGGGAACCTACTGGCATACAATATATATATAACTAAATAAAAGTTTACACAGATAGACCTGAACAGCAGATACCACAAAATTACTAATAGCAGCTCGACTAGCGTGATCAAAATTTGAAACCTATCAGGTTATCACCAATTATATCCATAACCAAAGACTACTTCCATCCCCATCTTCAATTGGGTGCTTGAGACATTAGAAATCTGAAGATATGGAGGGCGTACAGAGAAAAGAATAACTTCAATATGAGGAATAGAAGTGTAGAACATACTTATATTCACAGGTAAATGCCTTATTTTCAAATGACTTCAGAACCTGGGGAATGCCATTTGTGATCCTACAAGGTACAAAAGAAGATGAAGAAAGAAAGAAAGGGAAAGAAATTAAAAAGAACTCCTGGATTGTCCAAATAAAATAAAATTTCTGATAATAAGAAATTTGATAAATAGACGAGTATATATATATATACTTTGCAAGCATAGGCTTGATAGGTATTCCTGGAACCATTGACAAACTTGAAGCACAGAAATCTGTGCCTTTGTTCATTAGAGATGGTACTAGAAGATCCTGCATTTAGTATATGACATTAAGTAACATTTTCAGACCATGGTATATATATAACAGTGCATTGAGAGAAATTCAAAGGTTTAGTATATATTCACAGAGTCAGAGCAAAACACCAGCATTTGATAGTAACTCTAAACATCTTGCAGAAAATACCAAGTCGAAATTCAATATATATCAATGCTTACCAAATTTGGGAGTATGTTATATGCTTCAACAATTGCTCCTGAAAGGTCCTAAAGAGTCAGGAAAGAAAATAATAGTATAATCTCCCACATAAAAATAAATGAATGTTATGAATGAATCAATGAATCCACAACAATTTTGAAGATCAAGTAATTGCATGAAAAAGGAGGCTATAACAAACTCACTGGGATACACAGAAACAAGCACAATTCATCAAAAGAAATTAAACATAAGTAATTCTCAAATCATATCTTCTCAGCCACAAATGTTACCACATGCACACGGTTAGGTCCATAAAACCTTAATGCTACTGTCAACGCCAACAGGAAGAACAAAGGAATAGCTAATCTTCGTGTTCAAGAGACATTGAAGATGATGGAAGAGATGACATGAAGGAAAAGGATGAAGAGTTAATTGTGTTACATGACAATGATGATAGCAATAATGACATAAATCTTGAGACCAAGGAGTTTAATTATACTTAATTGATAATGAATTCATAATTTTGGGCTTATTTCTAACTTAGCTAAAGACCAAGACTTGGAGTTAAGCACTATGGTTAACTCAATGTTATTGGTATATGCATCTTTCATATGATATATTTCAAGTTAATTTTCAATTGTCACCAAATCATATAATTAATAAAATTCACAATTCATAATTTGTCTTTGTCAGTGTCCAGTTCATGGGTAGTTCTGGGTGACCTTCACTAGAAATGCTAAGGATGTAAGCACTATACTACATCAATCAACTCCTTTTATATTATTTTCCAAAATGAGAATTTCTTTACAAAAGAAAAGATCATCTATGTTAGAAATGGCATGCAGAAGCAATTATTGAGACAAGAAACTGACATACCAACTAAAAGAAGTAAGACAAGATGGCCAACAGCACATATTCATAAACTTAGGGAAGGTAAGAGCAAAGGTTTGCAGAATAAACCTGCAGCTTCTGCTTCAAATTTTCTGCAGTTCCATCTTGATGCAACGTAGGACAAGAATTCATAACAACAGCTTGAGCCAGTGCTGGCAAAACAGTTCTAATCATAGCTCCAATACGTAAATTCCTGACCTATGCAAGAAGCTAAATTGAAAACCTGGACTATGGTAAAACAAATCTATAAAACATATGTTTGACAACCACATTACCATACAACACCTTATATACTCAGAACAGTAAATACCATAAAATGTAAAAACGAGTAGAACAGAAGACCATGCAGTCTAGCCACAAATCGACCATAAAATAAACAAAACTTATATATATAAGTAATGACAGATGTGTCATAGAAGATAATGACATGAAAAGAGCAGTAATTGCGTTTAGTCAATGAAGTTCCAAAATCATCTTTGTATCACTTTTTTTGAACTTGGGTGGAGATTCATTAGTTTTAATGAGCAATCTAGGGTTGCTGAATGGTGTCAGGACATAAAAAGGCTTGCAACAATATTGTCCCACAAGACCCTGATCTTTACATTGATCTCATCTCCAACACACCATTCTGATGTTGAAGCACAAGGATGTAGCCTGCTTTCCTCTTAAAACACAGCCAGTCAAAAGTTCAAAATTGAACCCTTTAAGCATCTATGTCTAATCAAAACAAACCTCTCTGGACCATTTCCACATCAGTCCAGCACCACCACCTTGCACCACAGCCCCAGAAAACAAAATGCCCTAATCATCATGGCTTCCTTTGATTTAACCACAAGTAATTAAGGATCTTAATATTGGGAAAAGGAAACAAATTTCATATATAATTCTCTGATGCATAACAAAAACCTATGCTACCCAACTACTCCTAAAAATAAAGAAACACAAAGCAATGATAGTAGTAGTGGCTTATGGAACTGCCAACTACCTACATCATGGCCTATAGGACCAATCCCACTAGAAATAACACAAAACGGAAATAATAAAATTTAAAATGAAATCAGAAACATGACACCTAACTAACGTATCCCAGTTGAGAAATGGTAATGATAGTGAGTTGAGCTTATTCTTATTCTTTGGACCTCCTAGCATAAATAGGAATGGGCGTGGTAGTGGGACCCATAGCATTTTGCGAAGAACCCACCCCTTTTTTCTTGTCAAAGCTAGGTTGGGATTCAAGGTGGACAACAATGCAGCTTAATACCATGTTATAATATGTCGGCGTCATAGTGAGAGAAAGAAAGGGTGTGAAGGGAGGTATGGATGACTTAATAAGGTTCCCTATGTCTCTACTTATAATAATAAAATTAGGTCCAACAAAAGGATGGCACAACTAGTATAACCACAGCCACTAGTTGTTGATACTTGACACTTTGATACACTCTTCTTTAACCTAGACATTACACTATTTAACTCATCCTGATAACCCATAGACATATATTTATCCAAATCTCTCCTTTTCCTTTGACCCTTTTGAAAGTACTCAACTACTCAACACATGTCTTGAATGAAGTTTGTTAGAAGTCAAGAGTTTATTAATTAGAGTTAGTTGTTTGGTATGTGTTAGCTAGAATATTAAATGAGGTAGGTGAAGTTGAGGTCTTTAAATATGTATGCAAATGCCATTGTAATGCAATCAATCAATCTAATCTACTGAATTCAACAAAGTTTATTTTGAGTATTAAAACATAATGGCAGTTCATGCACAAGACCATATTTGTAATATCATATTTTGTTTTTCCTTTTTTTCTTTGCAAATTTAAAAGGAAATTCTATCATAGTTACATAGAAAAAGTTGCACATTTTAATAATCCAATTTACTTACCAAAGTGCGAACAAGAAACTTTATCTCCTTCTCACGGCAAGAACACATGAGACTTACAATTATGTTTTTCTTCCGAAGAGTGCTTCCATTGCCTGTTTGTAAACTGATTAACATTATATGAGAACAATTTATTTCAGTTCATAAAAATTATAGTTATAGATCTTCATTAGGAGGGGATAAATAGGTAAGAAAAGTATTAGCAATATGTTAATCGAAATAAATATAACAATTAATATCCTTTGCATCATTGAAAATCAATCATGATTTGTCAGGCCACTAATCCCCAAGGTGTACTAGAGATAGCCTCAGCCAAGTCAGACTTCAACAAGGTTCAAATGATAGCAAAACCAGCTCCAGGGGGAAATGGAAGAGCAAAACAGAATGGACAAGTGGCAACAAATGAAGCTTATCTTTTGGAGTGCATAAGTTGAAAAACTGACTGACTATCCATACCTTATCTTATGGAGTGCAGAGAAAACGTCTTTAATCCGAAGTGGTGTTGGTGGAGCAAGCAATCTCTGTGTTTGTCGGCACTCTTGAGCAACATCTCCTTTAACAAAAAGAAATTATTCCATAGTTATGCAACAATCTCACAATAAAAAAGTTCATTGTAAGTTTATAGCATATAAAACTGCGAAAATGATTATCCAACCAAGATCACCAAACTTGTTATACATCTCCCTAAGTCTTGATCGATTTGTTCCACATGCCTCTTCCAGTGCTGCAGTAACCAAACTTCCACCAATATTTAATTCCTACATAGATAGTATGACAAAAAGAGAACTTTCTTAATGCATGACAATTTATGCAGGGTGAACATAGAATCTGCATTGCATTTAAGATGTTTATAAAACTAAAAAGATTCCTACTGCCAGCTGAAATAAACCCAACCGTTAATAACAGCTTTAAAGAAAATCACCAACTCCATAAAGAAACTAAGAAAACTCAGATCTCAAGAAAACATCTGAGAAAAAAAAAAATTCTCAAACTCTAAAATCTGTCCCTGCTGACTGGAAAAAGCATTCCATTGAGTACCTCATAGGAATTGAATTTGAGTCATTGAATCATGTTTAAGCTTACTGGTTCAGACTAGATTTCAGATTGTCTAGCAAGTTCCTCTTCAGCAGATCTTTCCCTAAGCTTCTAGTTTATCTTCTCCAACGGACTTTCTGCAGACTTCGCCTTTAGAATTCTATTTATTCAAACTATTCTCTCTCTATCTTCCCAGAATTTTTTTTTTCTTTCTAACAGCTTTAAGCTTCCAGCCTATGTAGAGGAAACTTGATAAGACTTAGAACTGTGATAAGCCAATATCTTTGGAAAATATTTTTTGTAACTTCCCTATAAGAAATAGTTTGTTTTAACGTCTCATATAAGCTTATCTTGTGATTTTATGGTATATTCCTTTCTAGTTAACAAGGCATAGTCCTTTCCCTTCTCTTTTTGGGATATGAAAACTCATTTTTAAATTTAAATTATCTCTTTTATCCTCATTTCCTCAAGATAACATTGTTGCACGATCTTGAGAAAGAATTATTATTTTGAGAGGAAAGCAGAATTTAATTTCTCTCTTATATTCTCAAGATAACATTACAAACTAAAAATCCCATTTCTCTGGAAACTCTTGGGACATTCAACAGCTTTATGTGGGTCCTCATAGTATTTATTTCATTCAGATCCAAACTCCCTTTTTCATTGGGAAACTAGATGCCTATTTAGGTCATCAAAGAGGCCCCATAACCAAGCTTCAGGGTTCGTCTTATTACATAAACCAATATTTTAAATTTTTGAACTTTGTTCATCTAATGTTAAAATATGCTGCCAATAAACTACCCTCATACTTGAAAATATGCTAAAATGTCATTTCTAATAAAAAAAGTAAGCTTAAAAATAATATGCTATGTTACAATAATTTCAGTACATTTCATAAAAAGCAAGAGAAAAACAAGATGCATTGCAGTATAAACAACATGCAAATATTTACACACATTTCAGGCATACATATACATGAAGTAAAAATGAAAAATATATTCAAAACTACACTTGATTCTGATGATTTACAATACAGTATAGTTCAATACTAAGACTATCAAAACATTTGCTATGGCAGGAGGGTTAAAAAAAATGTAATTGAATAACAACCAGAAACAGCAATGCATCCTTCCCAAGACGAAGAGAGGAATCTTAAAAGTTAAGCAACAGTTGTTCTTAGAATTAGATGCTCAATTTTAGTGGCAATATTTAAAACAGAACTCTTAATTTTCTTTCCTCGACTGGAAAAACAGACAATCACAATAGTGTACAGGGTGGCAGACTGGAATCCATTACCCACATGACTTCAGCAATTCTGCAATATAGTTAAATCAAAAGTAGAACCAATACCACTTTTGATTTTACCCGCATTTAAAATTTATACAAGCATAAATTGAGTCCACATCAAATTATCAACCACATACCAGAATTCAACTCAAAGTATAAGTGGTTCAATGAACAGACGAGTATAATTTTAGTAAAACAACTTAACACAACTTACACAGAAGAAAAAGAATGGGAAACAGGATAATGTATTTGTTAAGCAGAGAATAGCATAGGTTCCATGAATTAACCTTGTTATAGTTAAAGCCATTAAGAAAAACTGAAATGTGTAACCTACCTTATTTTCATGGGCTGGTGCTATTTTGTTTGTGCATAGATACACAGCAGGCAGCACATCTGCCGGAGAAAGGGCCAACAAACTGTATTATGGAAACATTACAAGAAAATTATGCTCATCAATTAGCCCATTATGGAGAAAATAGTTCCATAATTCCAAAACATGGTGGGAAAAAGGAGATGATAAAAAGAAAAGAAACAGTAAAAAAGAAACCTTCTGAACATATTGCATAACATTGAAGTAGCCTTTATCTTTCCTTTCTCGTCCTCAAGCAAGCTAAAGGTTCTTGCAAGATGTAAATATGGAGCAGGCTGTCCATCTTTCCAACATGCTGCTCAATTATGCCAGTTTGTACATGATTTTTGGGTCATAAAGAGTACAAATAAAGCCACATAAAATTGAATACTCCTAGAGAACTAATATAACTGGAAAACAGTTAAATAAATACAAAATAAATAAACAATTACTAACCATGTTCATTAGGGTTGTATTTTTCAGGTGGCAGAGATACAAAAGTTGCATCTGCATTCTCTCTCAAAACACTCTGCAAAGAAATATCAGGTGTAGCTCTCAAATTCTGTGGCATAGCTTTCTTTTCTGAACGGTTATCCATTTTACACTCAACTAGAACTGATTTTTCATTCTCATCAAGATTTCCAGAATTACCATAATATATATCCAAAGCCCTATTTAGATCTCCTTTTGCCTTCTCAATTGTAGTAGCAGCACAGTTTTTTAATGACTCATTGCCGTTTATAATCAGCATAAACTGATCAATCTCATCCTTGTACAATTTTTCAACATCAGACAGAAACAAGTCTTCAACTTTGGGGCTTTGATCAGAAGTAGATCCAGGATTATCAGATTGGTTAGCCTCTGGCAAGACTTTAGTGAAGAATTTTGTTATCGTTGACTGCTTTGGTCCACTTGATTCTGATTTTGCATTGACTTTTACTTTCTTGTTTGTTTTTCTTTCACTATTTCTCTTCCTTTTTGCTGGAAGAATGCTACTTGTTACTGAATGTCTTGGGGTGGATAACTTAAAGTCTTGACTTGGAAAAGTATCAACAGTTCTGCAAGTGTCGTCTGTAACAACAGGAGGTTTTAAAAGTGAATCGCTATTTGATAAGCATGAGGGTGTAGAAACAGAAGTTTCACAAGAAAACACTTGCTCATGAAATTCAGTTTCACGTTCATAGAAATTAGAAACAGCTTCAACCACATTGCTCTTTGAGTTGCTGAGGAGCTCTAACACTTGTTTTTTAGTCACCCATTCAGGCAAACAACAACGAATCTCTTGAATGATCTTCTCGTTTTCATCATCATTACGTAAAGTAGGATCTTGTGAGCCAGGCTTTCTCATAGAAGAAGAAACATTTAGACCAATATCTGGGTTAATGCTTTTATCATCTTCTTTGTCTGATAGCTTCACTTTTGTCTCCATGTTCTGCCCTTGCTTCTGGGCACCACTGCCATCCTTATCAGTCTTGGTACCCACTTCACCAGATGCAGAATGAAAACCCCTTAGAAATTCCTGCTTGTTCGCTGTCTCATCAACTAATCCAGCAAAATGCTTCATCATTTTGGCAGAATGTTTACTGTCAGTCTTCTCAACATCTACACCCACCGTAGGAACAACACGCTTTGGTTTCAAAAACTTCACATATTCCCTGAGCTCATCATAGTTTGAATGCTCACTATATGGTACAAGATGGATATGTAATGAATCCTTGGACTTTACAGTAAATTTATTGCGCTTCACTTCATAAGTCCATCCAGTTGGAACAAAACCTACAACCTTAGTGTACCCTCTCTCAGTCATAATCTCCTTCATCCTAACAAAATTGGGCCTAAAATATGGCCATGTCTCACCCAACACATTCCACCCAACAACATGAATATTAGTTTCAGATTCATCCTCAGTAAATTCACCTCTTTCCCCATACCCAAGAACCCGCAAAACTGCCATTTTCCTAGCGTCCACATGCACTTTTCGTTTGAATCTACGAGCAAGTTCAAGCAGAATCTTCTCTTTGCCAACAACATAAGTAGCAACAAGAAACAAAACATTTCTATTTGAACAATCACTTTCAGCTCCACTCCTCCCTACTACATCAGCTACATAAGCAACAGACTCTTCTTGGGTAGGGAATAAAAACTTTGGGTGACAATAGGTTGTGTCCAAAAATACAGCATCAGCACCCACAAATTCAACAAGCAGAGGCTCCGATTTCATAGCATTAGAAAACCGAAAATCACCCGTGTGAACATACCTCTCGCGCTTTCCATCAACACCCGGTACTTTGAACAAGAATTGCACCGCACCAGGGCAATGATTTGCATCAATGAGGGTGATTTCAGAGCCATCAATTTCAACCGGTTCACAAAGCCTTAGAGGGACTACGAACTTCGAAGGAACCTTGAGGACTTCAACAAGAAGCCGAGAAGTAGTGTTTGAGCAATAAATAACGCCTTTGGACCAATTATGGCTAAGACCAGAGTAGTGATCGGAGTGGAAATGGGAAAGGAAGTAAGAGACAGAGTAATCGCCGGCATAGCGGAATGCGTCGACGACGAAACGGGTTTTGGGGATTAGCTTGGATTGAGGGAAGGTTGAAGGAAGAGGAGGAAGGGGCGATGAATGTGAGGATTGGTGGGCACTGAGGAACAACTGAAGCGAGTTTAGGGTTTGGGTTTTGCGATTTTGCGAGGAATGGGAAGCCATGGAAGAGGCTTATGATGATCAATCAGTGAATAATGGGGGTTTGAATGGAGGAAGATGAAGAAGCATCTATGGTTGATTGATTGAAGCCACACAGTAATCGACGGTTTCTCTGGGTTAGGTGGTTATTCAGAGGACAAATATGCATGCGATGGTTATTCAGGGGTCATAACTATGGCGCCAAAGAACGAGACATTTGTGACTTATCAAATGTTACGGGCCAAAAAAAAAAATGTTACGGGCAAAAAGAAATATTGTTGCCAACAAAGGTCGGCCCGTTGTTAAGGAGTTAACTCATAGGCCATAGCCCACAAGGTCGTGAATTCGAATTCTACTGCTTATGTTAGAGCCTCTGTAAGTACCTCTGTAAACGCTTATAGAGCCTTGAAACCTGCCCTGATCTTAGTGAGCCCCCGAGGCCCAACTCACCTGAACTTTATTTTTACCCAAAAAAAAATGTTTCGGGCCAAAGTTCAATTTTTTCTCCTTTATCTTAGGTTACAATTCACACATTTGTCTTTCTTAAATTATAATTTTGGTCCTTTAAGTTTTTAAAACATGTCATCCATTTGTTCCCAGAGCTGGATATATTCGCTTTCGTTTTCAAGTTCGAATATGATAAATTTCGAGTTACGTGTTGTTGAATGTTGATAAGTCTTTTTTTGTCTAATTGAAGTCCTTAGAAAACAAGGTCAAATTGGTCTTTGAAAAAAGAATGCTCATGTAATAATCCTATGAACAAAGTTGGTTATATCTCTGTCATTTCAAAATCGATTGCAACGCATTCAGAGCTACATATTACTAATAACAAGTCATTTTTTTTGTTTAGTTGACACCGTCAGTAAATGAGGTCAAATCGGGTTTGAAAATAGTTTTCTATAACTTTTTACTTTTTGGTTCCAAAACTACTTTGGAACCGATTTGGTGTTATTTGTTGATGATCCCAACTAGGTAGAAAAAGGACTCATCAAGATTAACTTGTAGCTTCGAACTTGTCGCAATTGGACTTAAAATAAGAGAGATATGACCAATTTCAAGAAAGGAGCAGTCTACTTTAAGGCCCAATTTGATCTCGTTTGCTGACGGCTCTAATTGAGTAAAAAAAATTCAACAAATATAACTCGTAGGTCGGATTTCATTGCATTCAAACTTGAAACGAGTGACCATATTTAAGAACAAAAACAAACTTATGGGAAATATTAAAGACCAAAATAGAATTTAGGATTAATATTAAGGACCCAAATGTGATTTTGGCCAATCGAAATTCATACCCGAGGCCCCAATAAACTTGGATGCATACCTATGAAGCATGGACACTGACACTGACACAGGACACAACACGGAAAATTCTTAAACTTACATGGCACACGACATATATTTATATTTATAAATAATTAAAAATTCATAAATTTTGATGAAAATTTTAAAATTATAATATCTATTCATGATATATGTCATTTGTATCATTATTTTTTATTGTTTGTCATGTTAAAGTCACAAAAACTTATTTTATATTTTGAAATTTATGAATATATGTCGTGTGGGTGTCATAATATGGACACGTATCTAACACGGTTACACGCCCTTAAAATGAAGTGTGCATGCTTCTTACCGACATTGATCCCTTCTTCCCTTATAGAATGATTTACAAATATGAAAAATTCTTGAAACAAAGAAAAAAAGAGTAATTTATGTATCTCGTGTTTGGTTTTAGTGTAAACAAAAAGATCCAATCATCCGCACTCCACTTGTAAGTTGTAATCATCAGGTCTTCAAAATGTCAAAAAACAGAGCTAAAGGAAAATGGAACAGAATCATCAATTGGTGCTTAGATTTTAGGGTTTTCACACTTTGATTCTGACATGTCCTACATAACTAATTAAGCAAATCAACAAATTAAACTCAATAAGCTGTTTAAAAGAACCATAAATATTAAAGAACCATAATTATCCTTCAAAGATTAATTACTGATAATATCATGAGAGCTCAAGGAATTAAACTGAAAAGGTTACATATTAGAGGTCTAATCTGAAAAAAAAAAAAGTAGTCATCTCTTTTATATGAACAGAATAAATACTACTGTTTAATAAAAGAATAACTCCAACATGACTTTAATAATTTCACATTGGTATCAGTATACATACACTTCCCAAATTTCCATTCACCTAGATATAACAAATTGATTAAAAGAATATATTCTGAAAATGAAATTATATGTGTCGTATCATATATAACAATTTATCCAAATAATCCAACACCATCATAGCCTCTTTGATTTCATCTTGAACATACCGGCTCTTCTGCTATAGTTTCAAGCAATGGCTTCTTGGACTTGCAAATAGACAACCTATGCATAAACTCTGGCTGTGAAAACTCTTCAATGTCCTCCAATTCCAACTTTGGCTGCAAATCCATGCCTTTGATTTCACCCACATTATTATCACTATAATTATCATAATTACTATTATTACTCTCCGGCAAAATCCTCACTTTTCCACCACAAGCCCTTTTGGCTGCAGCATTTGCCGTGACCAACAAGGCACCCATATCGGTAGCAGTAACCCTAGAATTAAGCCTCTTCATTGGAAACATAACATAAACACTTGAGAATTCAAGCTCTTCATCAGCACTGAGGGCGGAGAATCGTCCCCCGATGTAAAGGGAGCGGGCGTTCACCGTGAAGAAATTCGGCTTCTCGAGCATGAGCTCCGCGGCTTTAATTGTGTCATGGAAATGTTTGATTTCACCACCTGGAAAGATGACCTTGATGGTTCTTGAGTGTTTGCTTCCTGGGGTTGAAAGAGTGCAAGAAATGTAGTTTCCCATCACCCGAGACTTTTAGCGGCGCTTTTATGAGAATTTTTGTCGTGAAAAGAGAGGTCTTCAATTAATTGCAACGGTTTCTTCAAGTGTTGCAGGTGAGAAAATGTAGTTGGATGTGTAATTTGAGAGAAATGGTGAAGTGGGTTTCAAATTTCAATGAATGGTGTGCTTTATATAGAAAGGAAAGTGTGGGAAAGTTTTGAAAGAAAAATTAAAGTTTGAGAGGAGACAGTTGGAAGTGATAATAAGGTTGACAATATGATGGAGTCCGCGTAGGGAATGTGAAAAGCAGAATAAAGAAAGGAATATTAAATATTAATTAAGTGATTAAAGTATTGTGAAGAAATGAATGGGAAGCTACTTTGTACTATTTTCTAATATATATAATGCTTGTTAGGTTTTTGAATTTTCTAAGTCATTGCAAGCTTCTGAATTATGATCTGTTAAGTTGGCTTGTGATGCATACGCGTTCGTACGTGGAACCCACACTTAGAAATAATATAAGATATAAGATATATTTTTCAGTGAGAGCAAGTTTCCAATGAGGATCATTGTGCTCACATGAGTTCTTCCTTTTTGTCAGAAAGCTGTTCACTTGATGAAATTTAATGTTGCACTTATATAATTGTACACATATATATAATTCTTTGTTAATATATATAATTTTTTTTCTTAAGTCACGTATCAACTAGAGTGGGTTGGAGATGATAACAATAGTATGAAGATAGGAGATGTGGTATTTTTAAAAACGCCAAAGTTTCAGTTTGGTCCTTTATCTATGAGGTAGATTTCAAATTAGTATCTTATCTTTCATTTATTTTAGATCGGTCCTATATGTTTTCATGATATTTTAAATTGGTCTAAAAAATTGAATGTGGTCATATTTTTCTCATTTCAAATTCAAATACGACGAATCTAGATATGAGTTTCTTTTAATGAGTACTTTAGGACCATCAACAAAAGAGATCAAATTGAGTCCCAAAAATGGATAACTCGTTTCATAGTCAAACAAGTAAAATTGGTCATATATACCTTCCTTGTCTCAAGTTCAAATGTAACGAATTCAAAACTATGTGCTAACTCTTGAAGAATTCTTTCTTTGCTAAATTAATATCGCTAGCAAATAAGGTCAAATTGCGCCTCAAAAATATTTTTGAAACCAATTTGAAACATCATAGAAATATGTAGGACCAATCTGAAACAAATGAAAAATAAGGAACATGGAAACCCTTAGGACCAATTTGAAATAAATGAAAGATAAAGGACCAATTTGAAATTTACCTTATACATAAGGGACCATTTTGAGACTTTGGTTTTTCAGAATTGTTAGTTTCATTCTCATCCTTACTATCGAGTCTGAAAGATTTATTTAAGAGACACTTTTAACCATCGTTCATCTATGCTAATTATATGCAGTGATAAATATATATCACTTTTATGTTTGCACATATATATTTCAAGCCAAAAAAGACCATATAGAAGATAAATTAAGTTTAGGCAAACTCACTTCTGATACTCCTAAATTATAGGATATATTATTGGATATAATAATGTCATTCCATTATCTAATTTCGTTAAATTTTTAACAAAAAAAAAAGATGATGTATGTGTTATTAACTTGATCAATTTATGAGTATAATTGACATTAATATAACTTGAGACATAATTAATATTTAATATACTAACATAAAAAAAGTATTATATATTTCGTGATATTTTTTCTTTTTAATGTTTCATTTTCATTCTAAAAAATTACATCTTCCATCACTAGAAAATCATTGATTATCTTTGGAGATTATCATAAAATTTTTTCATATCTTTCATCATTATAATATACGTTAAACTTCTCATGAATTTTTTTTTAAATAATGTATTTATAACTTTAACTTTGTTAACTGAGTTACTTATTTTATTAAGTCAAATATCAAAATGCTAAAGGCTAAAGTATAATTAATAAAAACCATTCAGGCCAAAAAACAATTAACATTAGGTAAATTTGTCAACCAAAAAAAAACATTAGGTAAATTTCGATGTTCTTCAACTACTTTAAATTTATAAAAATATATAATGAAAACTGTAACTAGTGTAAGTCAATAGATTAAATAGAAAAAAGTCAATAGTACAATAAATGCTTATAATTATTATATTGTATAGCTAAAAAGTCAGCAGCTCTACAAAATGGTTAACACTAAAACTTTTCTTAAATTTCAAACAATTATTATATTTGAGAATATTATAAAAAAATCTCCGTAAATTTTAAAAAGTGACAACTAACCTTTTTATCTTTGTTTTTTCTATTTGCCTATTGAAATCTAATTGGAGGAGTTTTCGCTCAAATTATGGCCAAAGTTTCAAATTGGTCCCTTATGTATGAGGTAGATTTTAAATTGGTCTATTATCTTTCATTTTTTTCATATTGGTCCTATGTTGTTGGGAAATCAAGGAACTCTCCTCTGTGTTTCATTTCCTTAAGGATCCGCGGAAACTGATTGCATATCTTTTATCGCTGATTTTATTTTGATAATTCACAAAAAATTGTAATAAATATTTTTAATATTCTGGAATGATGTATATTCGAATTAATTATTAATTGGATGAATTATGATTGATGCTAATTGATTTAACTTGATTTGATCATTAAATAAGCAAGATCATAATCATATCTCGATGAAAAAGGAAATAAAATCTGGACAGATTGCGCAAGTCTTAAGTGGAGATCTTTGTAATTAATTCATGCGTTCTTGATTAGGAAACAAGTAATCTGGGTTGATTAAGTGTTAATTACATAATATCTTTGATTGGAATTAATTTTCTAACTTATACTTTGTGTTTATTGCGAGGATCTATATATGAAAACATTTCATATCCTGATTGTCAGATCCTGACCAGTTTAATGCTGAATCCTTATGGAGCCAAAACGCAAATTTGAATTGTGTGGACAGCAAGAAAGACATTTATGAATTGTATACGTTGGAGCTTAATGAGCATTAAAGAAAATTGAAGATTCTTGATGACCTAGCCGTTGGAGCATTTGGAAATCAAAGAATTCAAATCATTTCCTTATGGAGCTCAATCTCAACGATGACTATATAAAGAAGATGACTCCAAATGTTGAAGACTACTAAACTGTGATATTCAAGCTGCCATTCTAGTGTTTTCAGAAAAGCTTAGTGCTACTTACATGTGTTGTAATCCTTAGTGGAAGAATCCTTAGTGGAAAAGTCCTTAGTGGAAAAAATCACTTAGTATGAACCTATTCTTTGTGAGAAACCTATCTCTTTGTGAGAGACACCATCTACTTGATCTGAATTGTCTGATTCGTTCGAAACCTTAGTGGTAGTAGGTTGCCTTCCTCGTTTGTTGTGAAACCCTAGTGGTGAGCCGTGTGTGGTTGCAAGATAAGAGGAGTTGTATAGGAACCTTGAGACTACCCGTGAGAATTTGTAGGGACTGTAAAAGGAAGATTGTAAAACCTTAGGGGTAATCCTATTCTTAGGTTGATTCCATTGTATTGGTCGGTTGCCTACAAGTATTAGTATACGAATTCCCTTGCCATTTTGCTTGGGGAGTGGATGTAGCATAAGGGAGAAGTCCATATCAAGGATTATACTCTTGTGTGAACCACTATACATCGTGGTGTTGATCTCTCTATCTCTTAACTCTTTAATTCCGCATTTTATATCTTTGAGTTAAGTGTTGAAAAGGTTTTGATACAAAGTATTTTGATAAAAGTGTTGTTAAGGAGATAAAACTGTTTTCAAGGAAACAAACTGTTTTTGAGGAAGTGAACTGTTTCTAAGGAAGTGATTTGTTTACTGAAGGAACTGAATGCTTGGTTAAGGAACTGAATGTTTTCGTGAAGGAACTAAGGTTTTTATATAAAGGAACTGATTTTATATAAGCAACTCCTTAACAGTTTGCGAAAAAGTTTTAGATCCTATTCACCCCCCTCTAGGATCTCTTTGTGCATTTTCCCTAACATATGTATTACCACGAGGTTTTAAATTAGTCCCAAATCTACTTTTGAGACGTGATTTGACCTTATTTGCTAGCGATCTTAACTGAATAGAAAAAGAAATCTTAAAGAGTTAGCACATATATAGTTTCAAACTCGTCGCATTTGAATTTGAAACGAGGAAAATATGATCAATTTCACTTGTTTGATCGTAAAACGAGTTACTCACTTTTGAGACACGATTTTGACCTGTTTTGTTGATAGTCTCAAAATACTGGTCAAAAGAAACTCGTATCTCTAGATCGTCGCATTTGAATTTAAAATGATAGAGATATGACTATATTTAGTAATTTTAGGAGACTAATTTGAAACATCATGAAAAAATGTAGAACTAATTTTAAACAAATAAAAGATAAGGGATCAATTTGAGACTTTAATTTGACCTTTATTTATTTAATTAATTATTTATTTCCATTATGATTGCTAGTAGGTTTTTATGCTTATTTTGACCATTTTGATTAAAGTAAGATCTTTTTGGTGGGTGGAGCACAAAATAAGGAAGTTTGTTTGTTCAAAAATTGACCCATAAATACAGTAAGTGTGTGAATTCGATGGATTGACCATTATAGGAGCGTAAGCTTTGCGTGACAACATTAATATATACATTTTAGATGCATAAATAAAATTATCATAAGAATGTGAAGTAATACATGATATACAAAGGCGGTGGGAGTTGTCGGTTTGCATGTGTTCATAAGTGGCAAGCTCATCACGGGTAGGGTAGGGATGTTAATTTAGGCGGGTACTAAGCGTATTTAATTCATTCATAAAAAATATTTAATATTTATTGGATATTTAATTCATTCAAAATGAATGGATAGTTAAAGTATCCGGTATTCGATACTCTATAATATAAATATTTTATTATATTTTATATATTATTATTATTTTTATAATTAATTTATTTTAATTAATAAATATTGAGTATCAAATATTGAATTTGTTTGATGATTAAAATAATATATTTTATTTTATATTTATTATTTTTCAGACATTTTGAATATTTTGAACATCCGTCGAATATCAAAGACAAATACTAATTTACTAATTAGATATAGATAAATACATGTATTAGATAGAATAAATGAATATAAATTAAATATTAATAAAATGACGGGATATCATACTTGTTGTATCCCAAATCACGGGTTGTATTATTTCCTTATTTTTAAAGGAACAAGAAAAATTGATCGAATTGATAAGAAGTTAAAATTATAATCCGTAAAGTGATAAGTTTTTTTTTTTTTATTGATGTAAGAATTTTATTAATAAACATTGTAAGTATTTTTAGAAATATTTATTAAATTTTGAGACATATATTGATGTTAATAAACTTGTGAAGCTTAACTCGTGTAGACTTTTCAATTAAGAAAAACTTGAGTGTTTAGACATCCAATGGTTTTTAATGTTGGGAGTGTTCCTCAAAAAAAAATTATTGGGAAAATTAGAAAAAGGAGAAGGTGAAGAAGCCAGTAAATAAGTGTGAGATATTCAGGCAAAAAAAAAAGAGTGAGATATGAGCTTAAGGTGCTACAACTTGCACAGATATTCTAAAGAGTGTAATGAAGGTTGGGTAGTTGTGTGTTATTTGTGAGAGAGAGTTTATAATTTTCTCCAATAAAAAATTATATTGAGAAAAGTTTATAATTTTGTTCATAAAAAATTATAAATAAAATCGTGAACCATTTTAAATTGCTGTAAATTATTTTTTTGGCAAAAGTACTATTTTCGTCCCCAAACTTTACACCAACTGTCAATTTCGTCCCCAATCTTTTTTTGCTGTCAACTTCGTCCCCAAACTTTACACCAACTCTCAATTTCATCCCCAATCTTTTTTTGCTGTCAATTTCGTCCCTGATTTTTTACATTTTCGTCAATTTTATCCTTTGACTAACTTCTTTTAATAAATTAACAATAGACTGCATCCTGTTTTTGAATCTAAGTTAGAATTTGAGTTTCTTTTTCTATCAATTTTAGATTATATATCGTTAGCCACATAGATTTTGTCGTCAATATTTGGCTAAAGGAAGAGCAAAGGATAAAATTGACCAAAATATGAAAGATTAGGGACGAAATTGACAGCATGTGTAAAGTTTGGGGACGAAATTTATAACAAAGAAAGATTGGGGACGAAATTGACAACATGTGTAAAGTTTGGGGACGAAATTGACAACAAAGAAAGATTGGGACGAAATTGACAGCAGGTGTAAAGTTTGGGGACGAAATGGATACTTTTGCCTTATTTTTTTCTATTTTTCTTCTCTTTATATATTTCAAATTGGAGGAAGATTGGGCTCTAACATCTGACTCGGAGATCTAAACACAGAGAAATAATAACAGTGGAAAATATTAGTTTAGATGTCTTTGTTAAAATTTTACTTTATCAGAGTTCACCTTTATCTGCTAAATGCCAGAAAGAAAAGAAAATACAATAAACAGTAAACTTTAGCCACAAATCTACAACTGATGCACAAAAAACGAATTCAAATAAAGAGAGAAAAATAATACTATATGAACTCTTCCAAATGAAAATCCTTTTTAACAAAATATAATACCGGTTGAAATGATAGAAGGAACTATTATTTATGAAAAGAAAGAGAAAGATCATAAACATTAAGAATGAGTCGAATGGTATGAACTCATATTGAATCCTAAAAGTTTGAATATAAAATAATTTCAAGCCATCAGATCAACTTGATCCATATATGGAGGTGTCTACAACTATTTGACATTTTCTAAATAAAAGGGGTATTAAGTGCAATTTAAGTACATTTTAAAAAAATTATATTGTGATATGATGATTCGCACGTAATTTAAATATTATAATATTCTGTATATTCCGTACAACGCTGGAGTGTCAATCATTTCAAGCTAGCTAGATATTCTTCTTGATTGGTGTTACTATAATTAATTATTTTAATTATTTTAATAGATAGAATTTTCTATTAGGTGAGTTTTGTAAGAAACAATGGTGGGAAATTTCATGTTTCTTTCTTCTGAATCAAGTTTTTGTTTTTCTATATATACAAGTGAGCGAATGAGGTAGCTTGACATTTGAATACAACTTCAAAATCTTTTTTTTTTTTTCCGGTCAAGTTATTATTTCTGGGGTTCAAAAATTCAATCAAAACGTGCATGCAGGCATATGTTTAGGAAAATAATGATAACTTTCCTTGTGTTATTTTTCTCTGTTGAATCCAACACCAGCATATTCTTTCTTTTAGTTCAAGAAATCTATCAGCCTTTTAATGTTGACACTTCTTCTAATAAGGATTAAACTTAAATTCTTGTGGGAGACTAACTCCTTCCGTTAGACTTAATTCTCGTTGATGAAGAAAAAAATATATCAGCTTTAGTATTCCCAATTAGAAAGGGGTATATTAGATAGAAAGTAGGGTTTCTCAATGAATATTGGACGGCTTAATTATAGCCTTGTCCATAAATGTATTTATATATATATGGCTATTGGAATACAAATACAATATACAAAAGAGCATATTCTCAAGGCAAGATACCCAAACGGTAAAATGCAACCTAATGCTGAGATGTCAACAAAATATCAGAATATACAAAAGCCCAAGACTAAGTATATACCATATGTGTAAATAACATAAAGAGAACTATTCTTTAACATCCCCCCCCCCCTCAAACGAAGGGGTATTGATGTTAGCCCAAGTTTGTCTCTTAAAGTTTCAAACTGAGACACTATCAAGGCTTTCGTGAGGCAGTCTACAATTTGTGCTGAAGATGGAATGTATTCAATTTTCAAGGCTCCATAAATGACTTGATCACGTACAAAATACACATCTAGTTCAATATGCTTACTTCGAGCATGTTGAACCGGATTTGCTGTTAGGGCACTTGCACTCACATTATCACACCAAATAATAGGGGAATCCTGAAGATTAAAACCAAGCTCAGTTAAGAGAGAGCACAACCATTTTACCTCTGCTACTCCATCGGCTAAGGCTCTGTATTCCGACTCAGTACTCGAATGTGAGACAGCCTTTTGCTTACTAGAAAACCACGAAATCAGAGTATCTCCAAGATAGGTACATATACCCGCCATTGAACGTCAGTCATCCACATCTGTGGCCCAATCTGCATCTGTATAGGCTTGTAGGTGAAGAGCAGGGACTGATTTGAGATGAAAAGCTAAATCCATTGTCCCTTTCAAATACCTGAAGATTCTTTTCACACCTTTATAATGAACATCAGTTGGTTGAGATAAAAACTGACTGAGCCTGTTCACTGCAAATGCTTTATCAGGACGAGTTGTTACCAAGTGTTGTAATGATCCCACTGCTTGCCTATACAAGGATGGGTCTTTCATAAGGGTGCCCTCAGAAATAGAGTAACTACGACCAATAACCATAGGAGTAGGCACTGGGGTGCAGTTGGACGTGTTAAAACGCTTCAAAATTTCATTGATGTATTTATGCTAACTTAGGTAGAAACCAGTGCTATCTCGATGAATCTCAACACCTAGAAAGTAGTAAACATCCCCTAGGTCCTTCAAAACAAACAAATCATTGAGTTTTTGAATAAACACCTTAAGATACTCTAGTTTGTTGCTGATCACAAGGATGTCATCAACATAAATTAGTATGAAAACTGTGAGATCTTTTTCACGAAGAAAGAATAAGGAAACATCGCTCCGAGCATTCTGAAATCCCCAACAAAGTAGAACAGATCATAATCTGTCAAAGCATGCTCGCGGAGCTTGCTTGAGACCATAAAGAGCCTTCTCTAACTTGCACACATGATCAGGATATATAGGATTAAAAAATCTCTCTGGTTGTTTCATCAACACATTTTCTTGTAACAACCCATTTAAGAAGGCATTGTTCACGTCAAGTTGACGAACCAACCATTTTAAGGTTGCAGCAAGAGAGAGTATCACTCTGATAGTAGTTGGTTTAACTACTGGACTGAAGGTTTCGCCATAATCAACACCGGGAGATTGTTGAAAACCTTTTGCAACTAACAGAGCTTTGTGCTTGAGTAACCTTCCATCTGAATTTAATTTGGTTTTAAAAATCCATTTTGAGTCTACAAGCTTCTGACTTCCATCATAAGGCACTAATTTCCAAGTCTGATTTCTCTTTAAGGCATTAAACTCATCAACCATGGCATTTTTCCAGCTTGGAGAACGAAAGGCTTCAGAAACAAATTCTGGCTCTATAATAGGACTGGAAGAAGAAATAGACGTAGAAGAAGATGGATGCAAATTTAAATGGCCCATCACGTGAATCATCTTCAATGTTGTGGGGTCTACTTGTTGCAATATTAGAACTTGAAAGTGATTTAAGCCCTTTATCATCCACATTAATCAAAAGAGGAGAGAGTGAGACTTCATCTACTCCATTTGAGGCTCTGCGTTCAAGAAGCCATTTTTACAAGGAAAAAGGTGAGGATCAAACACAACATGCCGAGAAATGAAGATTCTCCCAGAAGAGCTGAGGCAACATGACCCTTTATGCTGAGATGCTGGGCCAAGATATACACATTTCTGGGTATGAAACTGAAGCTTGTGTTCGTTGTATGGTCGAAGACATGGAAAGCAAGAGCAACCAAAAGGCTGAAGCGAGGCATAGTCTGGATCTGTCTTAAACAAGAGCTGTAATGGAGTTTGCCCTTCAAGAACAGACGTTGGAAGCCTATTTATAAGATTCATTGAGGTTTGAAAAGCCTCTACCCAATAGCACAAAGGAAGGGAAGCCTGAGCTAAGAGTGTAAGACCCATCTCTACTATATGTCTATGTTTTCTTTCTGCTCTTCCATTTTGAACCGAAGTGTAAGGACAAGTCAGTCTGATTTCAACTCCCGTGGACTGAGCAACAGAGACGATGGGTTGAAACTCACCTCCATTGTCACACTGTATTGTTTTTAGGGTAAATTACACTTTGGTACCCTGTGGTTTGACCCTATTTCACTTTGGTACCCTGTGGTTTGAAACTTGACACTTTGGTACCCTGTGGTATTCTCCATTAACACTTTGGTACCCTTTGGAGTTATTTTGTAATTTTAACCATGATAAAGTTTGCAAAAATTACATATTGACCCCAAAAAGTTTTTAAAAAATTACAAATAGGTCCCTAGATACATATTATCTAGGGACTAAAATGAAAACTTTTAAAAAATTTAGGGGTCAATATGTAATTTTTGCAAAATTTATTATGGTTAAAATTACAAAATAGCTCCAAAGGGTACCAAAGTATTAAAGGAGAATACCACAGGGTACCAAAGTGTCAAGTTTCAAACCACAGGGTACCAAAGTGAAATAGGGTCAAACCACAGGGTACCAAAGTGTAATTTACCCTTGTTTTTATTTTGGTGTCAAATTTATTTTCAACATATAATCAGAAAACATTGAATGCATTCACAACCTCACTTTTATGTTTCAGGGGATAAAATCAGCTGTATCGGCTGAAATCATCAACAAAAACAATAAAAAAAAAATAGAGTCCATTTGGTGACTGAACCGGGGATGGCCCCCATAAATCTGTATGAACAATTTCTAGAGGAGAAGAGGCACGAGATTTAGAATAAGAGAAAGGTAATTTCTTAGATTTCCCAAGCTGACAAGCTTCACAAAAAACTGATACATCATCAAATTTGACATTACATCCTTTCATAATTTGCTCTAAAATCTTATTATTTGGATGTCCTAGTTTGTTGTGCCATGCTGTGTAGCGCCTATGTTGATCTTCCTGAGAATTTTCCAAATATGCTTGAGTTGGGACATTACAGTGAGTGAGATCATCCATTCGATAGAGTCCTTGCTTTGATTTCCCTTGAGCTAACAGTCGACTGGTCATCTTGTCCTTCACAACACAATTCTGGTTAGAGAAAATCACATTCACACCATTGTCATGAGTAAGTTTATTAACACTAATTAAATTTTTGGTCGCTGCAGGGACTAATAAAACATTTTTCAGATGTAACTTTGAAGTATGAGAATGCAACGTAGAATTTCCAACCCCTGAAACATGAGCTAAATCACCAGTGCAGGTATGTAACTTCGTCATACCTATGGGGTTAATATCATCCAGCTGACTAGTGTGAGAAGTCACATGATAATTAGCCCCATCATCCATATACCAGGAATCATCAGACACAGTGGAAGGTGTAGCATAAAAGGCTTGAGGAGAGGACTTGAACCTATGAGATTGCTCAGAGGTGATAGAGCGATCAAACCTGTGATAACAACTCAAGGCAACATGCCCTGGTTTCTCACAAACCTGACAGAAGATGCGAGGTCTAGAGTTGTTTGAGGAAGGCTTCCCAAAATTGTTGTTGAAGCCACCTTTGTGTCCTCTACCACCACGACGTGCTCGAAAGGCACCACGACCACACCAGTTAGATCGGCCAGCATTGTTGGAACCACGTCCACCACCAGAGAAATCATCCCGATGAGCAAGGTGAGCTACAGGCTGAATATTTGGTGTGGATGATTGATGTTGTTGCTCAACACGACTCTCAAAAGTAAGCAAGTCAGATTGAACACCAATATAGGTAGGGTTTTGTTCTTTTAGTATTTGCACAACTATGGCATTATATTCTACATCTGAGCCATCCAAAATGTGAAGAATTAAATCTTTCACTGTAATAGTTGCACCTGCCAGAGTTAATTGATCAAAGATGGTTTTCATTTTTGAAAGATATTCAATCATCTTCATAGAGTTTTTCTTAGTTTTATGGAGCTCCGACTTGAGCACCAAAACCCTAGACTTGATTGAAGCACAACAGAGATTTTTAGCTCCAATCCATAAATCTCTAGCAGTGGAGCAATGTAGAAGCTGAGCACTTAGCTCTTGAGTTAGTGTTCCACGAAGCCATCCAACCAGCATCCTATCAACGGTAAACCACTCTTTGAATGCTGGATTTGTCATGATCTCAGTGCCTTCAGGAATGAGATGAGGTGGTGCATCTGTAGTTTCAACAATGTGAGACTCTAGTGAGTTCCCTTCAATGAGAGGTAACACTGTAGCTTCCCATACCAAGTAGTTTTCTCTATCCAGCTTGATAGAGATATTTTGGTTTGATGATGAGAATAGGGTATAGTTTTTCGTAACAGGTGTCGAAGATGGAGGAGCTGTTGTGACAGGTATAGAAGATGATGGAGCTATGCTTGAGGCGACTGAGGTTGGGGTTGAGGTAGCCATGGCTCTGATAGCAAGACAGAAAGTAGGGTTTCTCAATGAATATTGGACAGCTTAATTGTAGCCTTGTCCATAAATGTATTTATATATGGCTATTGGAATACAAATACAATATACAAAAGAGCATATTTTCAAGGCAAGATACCCAAACGGTAAAATGCAACCTAATGCTGAGCTGTCAAAAAAATATCAGAATATACAAAAGCCCAAGACTAAGTATATACAATATGTGTAAATAACATAAAGAGAACTATTCTTTAACAATATTAATTAAGATTACCCCTCTGACATTATTGTTGATCAGTTGAATGGAGGTTGTGAAAAAATATTTTTGGAGTAGAAATTTGTTATCTTTGGATAATTAATCTATATTATAAGTAATTTTAATAGTAATTTGTGTTTGGTAAAATATATTATAAACATGATTTTGAGATGTAAAATTATTTAAATGAGATGTAAAATCATTTAAATAAGTATATATAATAATTATGGTAGATTGAAAGAATTATAGAGATTTATTTTACATTGTAATATATTCAAAGATTTATCATGAGAATTCATATGAATGTCTATAATATAACAGAAAGTCAGAGGTTATATGGGAGCTGGATCCGCATAAATTTTGACGATTAAATTAGTCAAAGATTATATGAAAAATAATGCATAAAGATGTTATTTGAGAGAGAACACGTAAACCTTTCATATAGAGAAGTTTGGAAAAGAATGTGTTCTAATAGTTATATTACTCATTAGAATTGCTAATGAATTATTAATATTGAGTTGATGGAAAAGCTAGTGAGATTGGACTAAATTTACTCATATGTGAGGTAGTCAACAAAATATATACTTATCATATATGAATATGTATGCTTGTTTTTTTTTAGGAAGATATTATTCATTTATCAAGAAAATGACACAAGACCATAAAAAATAGAAAGATCAAGTAAAGCACAAATCTAACAATTTAAACATAGTCTTACGCTCCGAGAAAAAGAGAAAATTCTAAACAACACACCTAAGAAAGAAAATAAGTTCCAGATCTCCTATACAATTAGTTCTACAAAATACCTATAAGAGATAAAGAAAGCTTAGAAGATAAACCGAGAGACAACATATCTCTCATCTCTTTCTGAGATATCAATTTTCTTAATCGTTTACTTCTTCAATGTTGAGCTCTACTTATTGATATGAAATATTTATATCTACAAAAATAGAAAAATAAACTCTAATACAAGAATAAACCCTTTTTAATGGAAGAAACAAAAGAAAAAAAAAACATCTTATTGGACCACGGAGCTGTTCGCTACTAGAGTGAGAGCTTAAGTACTTTTTTTTTACCTTATTGGACCATATTTGCTTTACCCAATATAAGCCCAAAAGGAGGAGGATGCTAGCTATTAGCCATTTTGCTAATTATTTGGAATCGATCAGCATGAATTTTCACTAAAAAGTCTTATTTTGTTATCCATGGCATTAAGAAGATAAATGATTTACTATTTTTTTTTTGGTGGGAAACGGTGGGCTCAAGCCCACAACAACAAAAAAAGCAAAAAAAGAAAAACAACCAAAAGAAAAAAAAGCAGAAGAAAAAAGGAAGGCAGACACAGCTAACACGAGAAAAGCTAAGTCTGCACAACCCTTTCATCACCAAGCCCTAGCGCATCACGGAGCAGCGAAAGGCGGATTTCCGACGAAGGAGGGAGCACCAGAACGCGAAGGTTACCACTTCAATCTTCACGACCCAAATCGGCGAGAATGTCTGCTGTAGCGTTCGCTTCTCTCCAAATGTGGCGAATACTCCAAGCCTCGAACCGGCGGAGAAGCTCCAGGATTGAGCGAATCTGCGTTCCGATGTCCGCCCCCAAGGGCCGAGGATCCTCAACGGCGGAGACTAACGCCGACGAGTCACACTCGATAGCAAGCTTCGTGACTCCAAGCTCCTCTGCACACATCATACCTTCCAACAAGCCACACGATTCAGCCCTCAAGACCGAGCAATCACCCAAAAACTTGTAATAACCTCGAATCCACCCCCCACTGGAGTTTCTCAGCAACCCACCGCAACCAGAGAGGCCCCGAACAGGGTCACGCTAGCCATCCGAGTATAAGAAATATTATACAAGTATTTACAGATCTAAATTAGCAATATATATGCTCTCCTAACACATTGAAAATTTATTCTAGTGTTGTTTTGACGACAGGAATACTTAAAGAAAAATCAAAGAATATATGTATAATTATCCCGAACTAAAGGAAAAAAACAAAGGAATTACATATATTTGCACCAATTGATAATTCAAACGCATTGTTAAATCAATAGAGAGAATCAATAGTGCAATATCAATAAACAAAAAAGTTTGATTTGTCTTATTTTCACATATATGCTAGAGAAGCAAACCAAACAACACATTATAATTTACATTCAGTTAATTTTGCGTTTGAGAATGATAAACAAGCTTTCATTTTGACGAAACATAGAATCCAAGACATCTAAATTGTGAGCCAATTTATTTTGGTATCGTTCAAAAAGCTCTTGTATGTTGTCATCTCCAAAATTATGCTTTCTGAAGAGTTGTTCGAAGAGTGCTCTCATTGTTCCAACCATCATTTCAACAGAAGGTTTCATCCCCTTTGTTGGTCTACTTAATACATCCATTTTTTCAATATTAAAATTCCCATCTTTCTCTATTACTGCCTTCAATTCCTCTGAAGTTGGATGGTAGAAAGGAATGTTTAAACCCATCTAGTTGGTCCTGTGTAATGTGTCCCTGTAATGTTCATAAACAAATTACAAATTTATCGTTTAAGCCAAAAAGTCTCATAACATATATCATCCATCAAATATAAATGTATCTAGGCCAAAGTGTAAATTTAGTCCTATATTTTTTGCTGTGTTCCCAATTTGATCCTGTATATTTTTTTGTTGTAATTTTGGTCCCATATAATTTTTGGTCATATATCTTTTGGTCAAGTTGCACAATTGGTTCCATATCTTTGTTTGGTTGATCCTTTTGCAAAGATATGAGACCACTTCTGTACCTGATCTAAAGATATAGGATCAATTCTATAATTGATTCAAAGATAAAGGACCAAATCTACAAAAAAAAAAAATATAAAGGCAAATTGGGAACTGACAAAGATATGAGACAAAAAATGCAACAAAAAAAGATATGAGACCAAAATTACACTTTGACCATATATCTCTATATATATATATATACATGTGTGTGTAGACATAGATTAAAGTGAATGGTGACATACCAGCTTGACCATTTCAGAAAGGCAGGATTCAAGAAACCCAAAATTCTTGGCTTGAGCAGTTTGGGAGATAGTGTATTGGCTTGGTCGATATGGCGTTACAATCAACATCAAGCCTCCACCCACAATTTCTTGTGCTCTAGCACTCAAAAAACACTCCATGTCATTCTTGTGTTGATCGCCATAAGCCTCATGAACTTGTTTCACACTTGAAGTTGTATAGTGAATTCTATTTCCATTCCAAGCAGGTGATTTCTTGTCTAAAACCTATATGAAATAATAAATTTCAATTATAAATGCTTAACATTATAATCCCCTAAAAAAATTAAGATGCATAGTAACTCGATATTGTTGAAGTAAGATTACAGGTTGGGAGACGTGGATCGAATTCGGATTAGTCGGACAAAAATCTGGGTGAGCAACAAAAAAAAAAACTATGATTGTCATTCTACAATAGCTTACAACTAGGCCAAAGTGGAGAGAACCTGTTTTGGAATCTTGGATATCCAATGAAGAGCATAAGAGCAATTGACAAAGTGAAGGCTTGAGTTTGGAAACAAACGGCCATGAAAAGATCCAGCCACAACAGCAGCATAGTAGCTTTTTGAGGCATAAGACGATGATCTGAACAGAGAGTTGAAATCATTGTTGTAATTGTCATTGAAAAACACTTGGAATTCAAGCTTTGAACAACAACAAGTTGATGATGAATTGCTTTCGTTCTTTGATTTGTGCACTCTTTCCACTGCTTCTATGATGTTGTGCACAGCCACAAATGTGTTTTGGCCAACAGAACATCCTAAATCTGCTATTCCAAATGCCTTTGACCCATCCACACAACATGAATCAATTTCAAGCTTATTTTCAATCACTTCATAGATCAGCTCTTTTGATTCTTCTATTGCTCCCCTCTGCTAGTAATTATATATATATAGTAAGATTTAAGATATATATATATATATATATATATATTAAGTCAAAAATTCCAAGTATATATTTATGTGTGTGTGTGCACCTGGTAGCTAGAATTGTTAGTGTAGCTATGAGGACCATCTCCGCCGTTCGTGGTGTGTGATTGTTCATGATGAACTCCATTGATTCTTCCCTCATCAGCTTTCATTTTTATCTCTTAAATTTCTTCTTCTACAAAGAAGAACCAGTCACCAGTCTGGTTCATCAATGGGGTAATTCTACACACATACATACATATATAATATAGATGCACTCCCTCCTGCCAACAACAAAGTTTACATTTTTATATTAGTCAAATGTATAATTTTTTTTGTAGGCCAAAATCCCATTTTGGTCCCCAATGTTTACCCTAAATCTCGTTTTGGTCCCGTTTTGGTCCTTAACATTTCTTAAAAGTTTCATAACTGTTGTATGTGGTCATATCTCTTTGTTTCAAATCTGAATGTGATGAAATCAAAGCTACGAGTTAAATTTGACGAATTCTTTCTTTTCTCAGTTGGAGTCATCAGCAAATGAAGTTAAATCAGACATTAAATTGGGCCTCAAAGTGGGTTGTTTGTTTCATGAATTTAGTCATATTTCTTTCATTTCAAGCCCAAATGCAATAAAACCAGAGTTACAAGTTATTCTCGACGATTTCTTTCTTTGTCTAGCTAGAATTGTTGACAAACAAAGTCAAATAATATTCGAAAAGTTGATAATGATGTTTTGACCAAACTCACTTTTAAAATACTATTGGACTTCATTTGTTAATAGCCCCAATTAGATCGAAAAAGAACTCGTCAAAATTATTTTTTAGCTCCAATTTCAATGCATTTAGACTTTTTTTTTTGGCCTGACAATGCATTTGGACTTGAAGCGAGAGAGATATGACTTAATTCGTGAAACAAGCAGTCTATTTTTTAGCCCGATTGAACCTTGTCTACCGATGATTCCAACTGGACAAAGGAAAAATTCATCAAATTTAACTCGTAGTTTTGATTTCATCACATTCAAGTTTGAAACGAGAGAGATATGATCACATTCAATAGTTAAAAACCAATTACGAAACTTTTAGGAAACATTAAGGACCTAAACAGAATTAGGATAAACATTAGGGACCAAGGTAGGGTTTTGACCTTTTATATATTCTATAAATAAACAAATGTAAAATTATCAACGGATACAATTGTAGCTTAAAGACAAAACAAAACAGACAGTAATTTACTTAGAATTTTCATTTTAAATTCTAATCTTTGTCTCTCATGATCAACTCCTCTTGCCATGGCCGTAAACAGTATATATATATTTTTTGGCCGGAAGGCCGTAAACAGTATATACTATTAATATATATATATACCCAAAAATATCAATACAAAGATTTTTAATTTCTCATAGATAGAGAGAATCAGTACAGTGTGATATCAATAAAAAAAAGATTGATTTGTCTTGTGTCCTCAGCATCTTACAAAATTTATTTTCACATATATTCTAGAAAGGCAAACCACACAACATATATGTACTGTAAAATTCAATTAGATTTGCTTTTGAGAATGACAAACAAGCTTTCATTTTGACGAAAGATAGATTCCAAGACATCCAAATTATGAGCCAATATACTTTGCCACTTTGGTATCGTTCAAAACAAGGTTTCATCTTCTTGGTTGGTCTACTTAATACATCCATTTTTTCAATATTAAAATTCCCATCCTTCTCTATTACTGCCTCCAATTCCTCTGAAACTGGGTTGTAGAATTGGTCTTCAGTAATGTGCCCCTGCAAAGTACATAAACATATAAGAGGGAACTTGGTATATAAAATAAAAACAAGAGTATTAGCATTGACTCTCTCATGCACACACTAATCCAATCGGATTTATTGTGTCCACAAATCAATCAAATAGTAACAAGTAAAATTATATAACAAGTAACATGAATATCAAAAAATTGAACAACCACAAAGTCATTCATACCTTGATACAACTGAAGCAGCAATTTAACTTCCCTTTACCTATTGTGTAGCAAGCCACAACTTTCCTATTTGTCATAGACTCAGGTATACTATTACTATAAGCAACTATTGAAACAGATCAGAACCTCTCACTTATGCAACAAAGTCAAAATACTTTTAGATCAGTATATTGATGATAAAGGACTAGTTTAGTTAACTAGTTTAGTTATAAAGATCTTACAACAACTTTCAAATCATACCCAAGATGAAATCTAAAGGTTTATGCTTCATGTAGATTATGTATAGCAGTTGATCAGTTCAAAATGAGGAATGGCGGTTCTATGGAGAACTAGTAGTATACAGAACACATACAGAAAACCATTCCTATAGAAATAGCACTAATCAAAACATTCAAATTTGTAAGGTATAATTGGCTTTGACATAACAAAATTCCAAAGCATAGCCTAGAAACCATAATACCACTCTCCTTTTCAACAAAACAATTTTAATCTTCTTTTAAAAGTGATTTATCATTCATAAGCTTTCTCCCAATCATCAACCACTTCAGAAACTTCTGTTGTGTTGACAATTTCTTCATGCTGCCCTTGTGGAATTGGGGTGGCGGATGAACTTGCTGACGGCTTCCCAGAAGCCGAAGGTCTAATGGTTGCAACAGATGAACTAGACGATGCTTCTTGCTCCAGGATACTCCACCGGTTTGGAGTAGCAGCAATTGAGGGTTTTGGTGCTTCTTTCTTCCAAACAGAAGGCTGGGTACTAGGAGAACCACCAACAGCCCACTCTTCATCACCCCAAGAATCTTCTTTCCAACCAGCCTCTTGAACCACAGCCTTTTTCCAAGGATTGCCCTTCAATGCTGCCAGTGCTCCTCCTTCTTTTACCGAACCGGCTCCTCCCCAAGCACTGGTAGCGGCAGAAGAAGCCGCAGCGGCCCCAGAATTTGGGACAACCACCACAGCTCCATGATAAACTGTCCCATGATCCAACCTCCTCATTGCAGTTGCTGCTCGGCTAGGATCATTAAAAACAGCCAGCGCATTTTTATCATTCAACCAAACAAGTTCACATTCACCACCAAACCTCAACACTAAAGCACTTATAACGGCATCCCTTGGTAAATCAGGAAAAGAGACAACCAGCCTGGGGTCCATGTCCACTAAAGGATCAAATGCTGGAGGAAGGGGTGCATTTACGGTTGTGGTACCCTTGACCCCAAGCACACGAGGAGGAGCCTTTGACTTTGGGGTAACATGGACTATGACAAATCGCTTTGGCTCCCAACCTGCTGCATTTACTGCAAGCTTCCATCTCCCAGCAATAAACCTCACTGCATCTCTCTTGTCCTTTAGCATAGGACAAAAAACATGAACTTTCAAACCATGTGTAATTCCTCTGGTCTTGCCAAGAACTAAAAATTTGCATCTCTCCTCCACAGATAAAACCCACTTAGGATCACGCCTGAGCATGTCCGAAAGCAATTCAGAGGCAACAGAGTTCTCACCAAAATGAAGAGAATCCAAGTTAGGAGTCATAACATCAAAAGCATCAGCAAGAACCTTTTTACGCTCCAACTTAGCACATTCATCATCACATATCAACTTTCTTTGGCCTAGGGGAATCATTTTGCCATTTGATTCTACTGGTTGAAGTGGTACAGGAAGCTTTTGAATTATGGAAGCTTCATGTATGGAATCAGCATTATAATTACCACTACCAGCACCACAGGGAACATTTGCAGTTATACGACTGCAAGAACAAGTGATAGTAACAGGGTACTCACATCTTATGTCTGGGCACGGAGAAGATGGGTGACATGCAGTTGTACATGTATGCCGACAGTCTCTCCTTGGAGCACCACATGTTTGACCACAAGATGATCGGGGACCTTGCTCACAACCAGATAAATTATCACAAGGTGGAGGGTGACATGTTCTACCACAAGCATGTAAACCACATTGCCTGGTCATCCCACAAAGCTTATTACATCTAATATCTTTTGAACCACAAGGAATATTCCTAAGAACCACATGGCCCCCAATACATTCTTTTGCCACAGGCACCGAACAAGGTGGGCAATCTCCAAAATGGCAGCTATGGGAGGCTGAATGTCCACAAGGCTGAGGAACTGAACATGGAAGCTGACAAGAGGGAAGGGGTGTACCACATGGCAGTGGAGGAGGGATTGAAGTCCTACCACAAGCACATGTCAAATCAGTAAAGATAGTTTCAAGACAAGGTGGACAATGACCACTGTGACACAGAGATTCACATGCATGCTGCCCGCACCTTAGCTTCTTTCCACACGGCATAGAACAAAAATGAGGATCCCAATCACCACTTAGATGATTATTTGGATTAGAAAGTGGACAACACCGCTCACTACATCGGTGCCTTCCACAGTTCTTTTTCAGGCCACAAGGCTTTTCACAAGTAAATTTCTCACTCTCCCTCAGTGTCTGGCAACATTCCACAGTTCGTGAAGATGAACCACACCGACACTTCTGGGAGACTAATACCAAACATGGTGGACAATCCCCAACATGGCAAACCTCTCTACAATGATGAATCCCACAAGGAAGGAGCTTGTCACATTCTTGCGAACAGGTTGGTATAGGATCCAAACAACTCTGTCTTTGCTCCTCCAATCTTGTTTTCCCGCAACAGCATGTCTTAATCTGGCTTGGTAAAAAGTCACACTCCCCACAATTGCCTGGATGACAAATCTCACTACAAACATGATTACCACAACTAAGTTTCTTCCCACAATTGGAACCACAAGAAAAAACACCCCCCTCTGCTTTAATTTCACCTTTCACAGCCATATCACCACAAAGTATAACCTCCACCTTCTGATTGCAGAAGCATGATGCATTGACTGGAACCTGACAAGGATCACAAGGACCAACATGACAAACACGTTCACATGTATGGCGCCCACAATCAAGAAGCCTATCACAATGCTGCCCACAAGTAAGAACAGAGGATCGATCAGAGCAACGTGTGGTAATTGTTTTCTTCCCACAAGGACACTTACGTGGTGGTGCAAATGCTTTACAAGGAGGGCATGGACCAGGATGACATTGCAATACACAAACATGGGGGCAAAGATCATCCTTACTTACTTTCTCTCCATTAAACAAGGCTTCCCTCTCAAGAGGCTTCCCACATGGTTCTCCACAAGAATGCGGTGTAAGATACAAATCAGATGGTGGGTCTGGCCTCTTTCCACAAAAGCATACATACCTAATCTCCCTTGATGAGGTTAGCTGTACCGACTGACAACCAGGACACCGCCAATTAAATCCTTGATTTTTTTCTGCAGACAAATCAACAGATGTAGGTGCACGAGCCCACTTCTTTATACAATTCAGGTGAAAAATAGAGTAGCAGCTAGAGCAAGACCAGATAGGTGCAGATCTGCGGACCATGTCATAGCAAATCATGCATTCTACAGTACTTTTGATGAGCTTCTCCTGAATCTCTTGCAACAGCTGAGGCAAATTAGAATCCCTCACTCCTTTCCCCACATGATTCTCATTCCTTCCTTTCTCTCTTTCCCTTCTGGGATTCATAGGACGACTTGGGTGACCCCTTGACCCATGATTGCTCCTATGCTGATTTGTTGGTGGTGCAACAATATTATTTGAACAACTAGGATCACCATTTTGATCTACTGGCAAATTTGATGGTGTGGCGGTGGTTGTAGCAGGGACAGATGCTCTAGGAACCCATTCTTGACGAGGGCCTTGGATAGGAACTCTGGACCGATCCCTTCGTTCTTGTCGGACTTGCATGCTCATTGTATCTGATGTCTCACACACAAAGCTTGTCTCCACCGCAAGTTATAAGCTACACCCAATCCTTTTTGAACTGCAATTCAAAATTTAATTATAGAATGAGAACGAATTGCTGAATTCAGAATTACGATATCTGACAGACAAAACTAGGCTTGCCACAAATAGTAGAAAGCAAAATATGGAAACAAAATCAAGCATTTTAGAAATAATCTGATTGTGACAAATTATTTATCAGGCCTGAAACTAAGCCAGCTTTGTTTCTTCAAATAAATGCTCTAAACAGTTTGTAAAAATGAAACATTCAGGGATGAAAATTAAAAATAAAATTATTCTCATCATGAAAATGACAAAACTAATTATTATTATTATTATTATTAAAGTTTAAATGATAATCTTGAACTGAAGCCTTTAAAGAATGAAATAAGAAACTGGCCTTCCATTTTGTGAGTGGATACAATCTGACATACTTGACTCTTTATGTGTAACAAAAAAAGAATTTTCCCTATAAGATGCAAAATCATGAGAAAGGAAGCATGAATGCTTGCCTAAGGTGTCATTGCAAAGTTTTGAGCAATAAAAAAACATGAAAATGCAGATAAATGTTTAAAAAATACATCCCAAACATGCCAAAAGCACTGCCAAAACAGAATACCATTTTGACACACCAAAACATGATAAAAGAACGCAAAGCAAAAAGGAAAAAAAACTTGAAAGCATACCCAAAGTATGACCAAAACAGAATTTACACTTTAAGATGGAAAAGCATGTGAAAGGAAGCTTGAAACACACACATAAAACATCACCAAACCATATCAGAAGTTCTAAGCAATGCAAACTCATGGAAATGCATTAAAAAAACAACCCAAACATGCCAAGGCCACTGCCAAAACAAAACACCATTTTGAGACACAAAAACATGAAAAAAGAATGGAAATAAAAAAACTTGAATGTATACCCAACGTGTAACCAAAATATTAAAAAAAATTCTATTTTAATTTTTTAAATTACATAAAATGCTTCATGAAAATTTAAAATTATTAAAAATCAGAATAATACAAAAAAACTAATTTTATTATAGTTTAAAATAATAAAAAGATTATTGAAATATCTCTTAAGATCCAACAAACATCAATCAATGCCAAAAGTTACAATGATTTTAATTAAGATCCAACAACATCAATCTTTCTTGTGCACACGGAAACTCAAGTTATACTTTAGGAATTATCATATGCATAGTATGTAATTAGAGATTAGGTATCATCATGAGATAATGGCACATTCCTTAGTATTATTGAGCATTTGTTTCTGTACACAGAATACCAAATCCAGACCCATTGCATGATTACATGTTGAATCATGAACAGATGAAAATGAATAATTCCTTTCATGCCTCACAATAGATAAATTACAGCATTGGGCAAGATAAGAGTTACATAGCTCTAAAACCCACCAGTGATAACTAATGAATTAAAGAAATTTTCATTCAGCTGACAGTCTAAATAGTGAGTTTTTTTAGTATATTAGACAAGGAAAAAAAATACTAAAAAAATAATAGAATGGATTATTCTTTCTGAACTTAGGTAATGCAGCTACATTAAATTGCTGCAAAGCATAATGTAAGATGGGAGGATTTTGGTAACGAAGGTTGATGAATTGGATGCTTTAAAGTTTGCAAAGGAGAACTTATATTTACAATTTAGATCCTATTTAGACCTTAGCCTTATCTTTGGTGTCTATTTTCAACTATATCTCTAATAAAGTACTCTAGAAAATGGAAATTCAAAAATTGAATCCAAGGTGTTACCAAAACAGAATTTACACTTGAAGATGCAAAAGCATGAGAAATGAAGCTTGAATGCATGCCTAAGGTGTCCCAAAAATAGAATTTACATTTTAAGCTTCAGAAGCATGAAAAAGAAAGCTTGAATAGACATTAAAAAATCATAATTAATTGTTTAACCAACTTACACAAAGAAAAAGCTGATCTACAAACGAGAGAATGATTTTCTTCAAGAATGAAAAAAAGATATATAGTACTAATAGAATTCATTATTCAGAAAAGAGAAAAAGTTGAACAAACTAATAAATTACAAATTATCAAAAAGAGGAATATATATAGATATATATAATGGGGTTCATTTGCGAATGGAGAAGAAGGATATGAAGAATTAGATGCACCAGTGGCTTATAAGTTTGCTTTGAAGACGTGGGCTAACTGGGTGCACTCAACTATTGATCGAAACAAAACCAGGGTCTTCTTTACAACTATGTCCCCCCAAACACACAAGGTAACCCATCACACTATAGAATGATATAATTTTTTTTCATTTTGAAAGTGAAGTACTTTTCATTAGAAAATAATGGATTCTGTGTTTTTTCCTCCTCTCCTCTATAATGCCTCTATTGAAGAAAACCTTGATAAAAAAAAATGATTTTGCACATGAAAAAAAAAACTATAAAGGCATTACATAGAAAACGTAGAACAAGATTCTTTAAAGTTGTGGAATCCTAATTTTTAAAACTTATTTCTATCTTATGCTAAGATGCATCATTTATAAATGCTAAAACGCAGAAAATCCTCTACTTTGGTCAATGTGCCAAAAACTCAGGAGCAGATTACAACAAAGCGATATTTGTGTAAATGTACTTTGCATTTTGATTAAATTACATGCCCTCAGGAGCAGTCCAATACTACTGAAAATTATAATGAAATTAACAAGCTAGAGACCAAAATGCAGAATTAAAAATGCATTCCGATCATTACGTCCCCAAGCAAGTGATAAAATGGATCAAGAAATTCAAAGCATCACGCATATATGAATGAAGTAGACAAACAGGTTCTACCAAACAAATCTCAAATCCTTTTCTCTTTCATCTTAACCATGAATTGAAGTACTTATGCAGCACATAGAGAACGAAATCAATAAGAAAAAGCACATAAGAGACTTACGCAAATCGCAGATAACAACTAAGATCAATCAGTCGACAAAAAGCGATAGGAAGATCGATGCGAATGCGATCAAGACGGAGCAAAGTGGCAAGCTAATTCGAGAATTTGGAAAGGCGAAATTGGAAGTGCGAAAAAACAAAACGAAAAGAAATAAAGAAAAGAAATGAAGGCGGCGTAATAAATTGAGGACCGTAGATTAGATGAACGGCTCAGATTCATCCAATTTTATCCGTGGGAACCAAGTATTTTTGTTTTTGGTCAAAATTTCTTGAGAATCAAGTATATGAGATTCAGACAAAAAAAATAAAAGGTATATGAGATGATGACAATGAGACTTGAGAGGAGAACACCCACAATATTACAAGCCAATAAGAGCTTGATATTATAGAAGTGAATAATCATTTCATAAAAATGATAAAACTTCGATTTTAATTATATTTTTATTATATATTTAGTGTTTAAGTATGTCTCATGTAAATTGACTTTTAATATATTATATTTATAAATATAAAAATAAATATAAAAATTAAAAATTAAAAATTCCCTTCTAATACTCATTGCATTGCCAAGTGAGCATAAATTGGGCCAAAATATTTATCATCTTTTTGGTTTTAATAAGTGATATCCATTTTAAATCACTTAGTTAACATTAGTATTATTTTCTCGGAAGAGTTTTGTTGTACCTTTTTATTCCTTAGGGATAATATAAGTATAATAAATTATAGAAAATGGTACCTATAGTTTGGCATGTTTGGGCACTTGGTTTTTTGTGGTTTAAAAGTTTTTGATTGAGTATCCTGTGATTTGTGCTACTAGCAATCTGGGGTCTTTTGATTTTGTTCTGTAAAAAATCACATATTATGATATATATATGAGAGAAAATTAGTATATTTCAACTGTTCAGGTTTGAAATAACAGTAGAAATTAAAAGAAATCATATTTTGAGGACTAACATGGAATAAATGTGAAATTTTGAGGACAAAAAAGGAATAAGAAATAGTTTGAAGACTAAAATAAAACTAATCTCATTATTTGAGGAGCAAAATAACCATTCGACCTAAATATTAACTTGCTATAAAGTATAAACTACATGCATAAATTAAAGCTTTTACAATAGTATATATGCTCCAACAAGTTATAATTATCTATGGAATCACATACATAATTCAAAATTAAGTAATTTTACGTTTGAGAATGACAAATAACTCTTCATATTCACGAATTGTTGGCTCTAATCTATCAAAATCATGAGTCAATTTATTGGCGTAGAGTTGAAATAGCTCTTGTATAACTTCATCTCCAAAATGTTGTTTGAAGAGTTCTTCCATGTATGCTCTTGCGAGGCCAGCCAGGAATTGAGGAGACTGTTTGATATGCCTCATTCGCCTACTCAATATGCCTTTTCTTTCAATCCTAAAATTCCCATTCTTCTCTATTATTTCCTCCAACTCCATTAATGTTGGGTAGTAGTGAGGAACGTTAAAGGTCTCTACTTTCTCCTCACTAACATGTTCCTACACAGAACCACAGAAAGCTTTTTCATGAGGTCATTTATCTGGGAACGGATCTCCTGGATTACTTCATGGTGAAGTACATTAATTTGAAGTTCTTAATAATAACCTTATAAAATCAAGCAAAAAAAAAAATAAACCCTATAAAAAGAAATAACATACGTAGATCTATAAAATTTGAAATTATACTAAGGTTAAAAGGGAAATAAGAAGTATTAAAGTTCCAAATCATCCCAAATCCCCGATTTGGGGGGTTTAAAAAAATAAGTATTTGAGAGGTTTAATATGTGTAAAGATTTAGTCTTAGTTGTTAAGATTTGGGATATCTTATGTAATCTTTGAGTGACTTGTATTTTAATTAGTTACCATATATTTTGGGATAGAATCCTTGGTGACTAAGGAATTAGGGACTTGGGCCTATTGGGCTTAGGTTAAGTAATCCTTGTGTATCTAGGGTTTGGGATGCCTATAAATAGACTACTAGCTAATGGTAGAAGGATGACTTGAGAGGTAGACTAGTTCATCAGGTTATTGTATTCCCACATTCTATATAGTGAAATCCTTTGTTCTTAGCTGGATGTAGGTCACACTGACCGAACCAGGGTAAATTGTCTTATGTTCCTCTATTATTCTCTTTATTCCGCATTATCATACTTGTTTAGATCTATGAATGGTTGTTGGGAGATACTCTGAATCCTAACAATATGGTTTAACCATCCTAACCCCACTCCACCACATTTACTAATTAAACTCACAATCAATGGTTTAGACCCCTTAACTACTTCACACCACACCACACCACTCCCAAACCATCCTTCCAATTAACCCCTTAAAACAAGAGAGATATGACTATAATAAGTTTTACGGGATTAAAAGTGAAAATTTATGAAAATATGTAGACCAATTTTGAAAAAAAAAATAAGCACCAAATTGAAATTCACCTCAAATACATGAAAAAGTGTAATTTGAATTTTTCTTTTTTACACAGAAAAAGTCTATTATCACATTACTTCACCGGCTCGAAGTACTTCAAGGGATCCATTCTTCATTTATTGAATAGATATATAAATTGGTACTTAAAAGTAACACGAGTTCACAACTCAATTCCTAAAATTTCAATTCACTCTTTAATTCCTAAAAATCATAAAACTAATACATTTTAGTCCTTATAGAATAAGTTTAAGCTAAGGAACTAAATTGTATTTCTTCTATGACAACTAAAGTATGTTAACTAGACTTACAAGAATTGATTAATCAACTTGTGTATCTTTTAGAGATCAAATTATTTACTTACTCCCATTTCATGATGATGAAGTTTCTTGGGTAAGAAAACTTTGATTTTTTCCACGAAAACAAACAGAGATTTGGATTAAATAAAGTGTGTAATTTATTGATCTATATATGTATTCCATACCAGTTTGACCATTTCAGAAAGGCAGGACTCAAAAATCCGAATACTAACAGCTTGAGCAGTTTGGGAGACAGTGAGGTGAGCAGGTTGATCAGGCATCACAATCAACATCAAGCCTCCATCCACAATCTCATGTGCTCTTGCACTCAAAAAGCACTCCATGTCCTTCTTGTATTGAGCACCATAAGCCTCATGAACTTTCTCACTTGAAGTAGTATAGTGAATCCTATTTCCATTCCAAGCATGTGATTTCCTATCCAAAACCTGTAGCAGTAGGAATCAATTAACAAAATCTTAAGGGTGACAAAATCAACTCAACCCAACTATAAAATTAACCAATTCAACTCAACTCATTTAAATCACAAGTCAAGATGGGTTGGGTAAAAAATTGACGCATTAAAATTTGGATTGAATTGGGACAACCCATAGTTTACCTAATCCATAAATTTTAATTAAAATTGTGTTCTAGGGATGAGAAAGATGAACTTCACAAATTTTTTGCAAAAATTATAAAATTCTCCCAAATAGTTTCAAAATTTACAAAAATTCTTTGGATCTTGATAAATGAGGACTAAAATGAAAATTATAAAAAGAAATTAGAGTCAAAACATAATTTTGAAAAATATGAAAAATAAGGTGAAAATTACAGATCCATCCTATATTTAGAAAATGAATGTAGTTTATGACCCAACTATTTATAACCTAACTCAAAATCAACCAAACCCAAACACTTGCTAGCCAAACAGAATCTCAATCATAAGTACTTGAAATCACAAACTTCAACAGAACAGAAAATATTTAAAAAAAGAAAACAAAACAGAACATATTAACATAACCTCTTTTGGCACTTTGGACATCCATTGAAGAGCATAAGAGCAATTCACAAAGTGAAGACTTGACTTTGGAAACAAACGTCCATAGAAAGATCCAGCCACACCAGCAGCATAGTAGTTTCTTGATGCATAAGAGGATGATCTAAACAGAGAGTTGAAATCATTGCTGTAGTGATCATTGAAGAACACATGGAATTCAAGTGATGATGATGAATTGCTTTGATTATTTTCTTTGTACACTCTTTCCACTGCTTCTATGATGTTTTCCACTGCCATGAATGTGTTTTGCCCAACAGAACATCCTAGATCTGCTATTCCAAACGCCTTTGACCCATCCACACAGCTTGAATCAATTTCAAGCTGATCTTGAATGACTTCATTGATAAGGTCTTTTGATGCTTCTATTACTCTCCTCTGTAAGTAAATAAAGAAAAAAATTCGAATTCAACCATTTCATATATATATATATATATGTATGTATATATACATGAGTTTATGTACCTGGTGGCCAGAATTGTTGGCATAGCCATGAGGACCATCTCCTGAATTCATGGGGTATGATTGGTTGATTCCCTCATTATCAGCTTCCATTTTCTATTCTGATGAAAAATGGTAAATGGGTCCGAAAGTATGTATATTCAATTTCTATATATTATGGCAGCTACAAGAAAACTTACATTATATGTGCGTCTAGACCCAACCTATACTCTAACTTGCAAGTTGGGTTGAATCAAGTTTGTGTATTGATAGGTTGAGCCTTTTTTCTTTTTCAAAATAAAAAAACACTAAATTAACTATAATTTTACATATCTAAATTAATTATTAATGACCTAATTATATAAGTAAAAATTTATAAATATCATATACCATAATAGATATTCACAACACAAGCATAATAAATCATATACATATCTATAATCTAATAAGTAAATAAGTAACATATATACTCATCAACCGGTTCAAATACATTCATTGAATGCAATTGGATGGGCATCAATGAGGCAAAGAATTGGTCAACAAATTTGGCTAGTCCACTCACAAATGCAAAGAAAAAAGAGGCTGAGAAGATAATAAATATAGCATATTCTACATTATATGACGTAGAACTTATGTCGTTGAAACTTCCACACTAAGGATCAGACTATTAGATATATTATTTATATGAAGTGATATGATTGTTTAACTTATTTGGAAAAAAAAGTCATAAGATGACAATTCTTGTGTCCATTTCATGTGTAAGTGTACATGCCAAAAAAAATACAAGAATCATAGGAAAAGAAATGAACAAAATAATTTTATATCCGCCAATCAATTTTCGGACAAAAAAAAATGTATATCTAATAGTGATATGGTTAAACAGTTATTTTAGTCCTGAAACTATGGAGTGTTAGTTTCATTTTATCTTTAAATTATGATGTTAATTTCATTTTGGTCCTCAAATTATTTATTGTTCTTTTTTAGTGTTCAAACTTTCACATTTTTTTCATTTTGGTCCTCAAACTTTTATATTTATTTCATTTTAATCCTCAAACTTATAATAAGTGATTTGAAAAGAGAGAAAGAAAAAATTTCATTTTTTAAGAAAAACCAACCATAAATATATCTCCAAATTGTAACTAAAAATGACGATTTTTAATTTATTTCTCACTTTGTCAACTCGCTTATTATGACATATATGAGTGAGAAATAATCCATCTCAGGTGTCTATGTTAGAAATAACCGTAGAAACTAGATGAAATCACATTTTGGGGGGCAACGGAATAGAAAATAGTTTGAGGACCAAAATGAAACTAATCCCATAGCCAAAATAAAACAAACCCCATAGTTTGAGGACCAAAATGACTATTTAACCTAATGATATTTATATCTATTGAATATCCCATAAAAAAACTGAATACCCTAAATACCCTTATGGATTGTCATCCCTAAGGATATGGTAAAGAAGGTTCTATTTGACAGTTGGTTTTTCCTCCTGAGTATGGGATGATTTATATAAAAAATGACATTAAGGTTATGTTACTAGCCAAGATATTGATCTCTGTTTAGTGTTTATTGACAAAAGTGTATAGATTTTATGAGAAAAAAAAAAAAGGATTGCTTCTGAAGGAGATGACACAGAGTAGACTCCATCAAATAATATGAATTACTTGTACTTAACCAGCACAATATTAGCAGGATGGTTATTGAAACTAAAAACAAAGATTAAACTGAAGACAAAGTTGAACTGCTACAAGCATACAAGGACCTCATAAGCTTTATGATCAGAGTTAGTATTTATCCAATCTTGTTTTAGTATATAATATCTATTTTAAAAATCAAATCAATCTCTTATATAGCAATATGACTGTGCAGCAATAAGTTTAATTTGGTAATCATGTAAATTTCGCTATCAAAAGGAATTGTAGCGACTTTTAATTTTATTCAATTCATGCATGATAGACACAAACCACATACATATATATAAAGTTTACAACATTTGATTACTTTCAGTGATAATTCATGGCTTGAACTCTCCACATTCTTCTACTTCCAAACTAGTCCCAAACCGGAGATTATTCTACAACACACATTTATATTACATAGAGTTACTTATGAGAATCATTCTTGTAGACATTTTACACAAAAACCATTGAGTAAACAAGTTAAGATCCAACTCTATTATTGCATAGTTTATCATTTACGTTTGAGAATGACAAACAACTCTTCATATTCACGAAATATTGGTTGTAGATTATCTAAATCCTGAGCCAATTTATCGGCATAGAGCTGAAACAACACTTGTATAACCTCATCACCAAAATGTTGCTTGAAGAGTTCTTCCATGTATGCTCTTATGAGCCCAACCAGGAATTCAACAGATTGTTTGATAAACTTCATTCGCCTACTCAATACGCCCTTTCTTTCAATCTTGAAATTCCCATTCTTCTCTATTATTTCCTCCAACTCCATTAATGTTGGATAGTAATGGGGAACGTTAAAGGTCTCAACTTTCTCCTCACTAACATGTCCCTGCAAAAAAAAATCATAGAAAGTTTTGTCTTGAAGTCATTTCTTTAAGTCATAACGATTAAGAGTAAACTAATAATTTTTTCCGTGAAAGATCACCGAGCTAACAACTCAGTCTTGAAAGATTGAAATACATAGTTTAGTCTTTGAAAGATCAAAATATATAATATACTTATTAGTCTTTTTCATGGACTAAATAGTATGCCATTTCAATCTTTCTGGAACTAAACTGTGTATTTTAATCTTTCAAGAACTAAATTGTCAACTCAATAATCTTTTAAAGATCAAATTATTAGTTTACTCTAATAATTAATTTTCCAGGAAAAGTTCAGAAAACTTCCCTTTCCCACAAGACAAACAGAGACAATTGGATTATATATATATACACATATACCAGTTTGATCATTTCAGAAAGGCATGACTCAAAAATCCCAATACTTGCAGCTAGACCAGTTTGGGACACAGTGCAGTGAGAAGGCTGATTAGGTGCCACAATCAACATCAATCCTCCTTCCACAATCTCTTGTGATCTTGCACTCAAAAAGCACTCCATATCCTTCTTGTACTGAGCAGCATAAGCCTCATGAACTTTCTCACTAGAATTACTATAGTGAATTCTATTTCCATTCCAAGCAGGTGATTTCTTGTCCACAATCTGTAGCAATCAAATTTTGATCATAAATACTTGAAAATTACACACCATAACAAAAGAGACATGCTGCAAAAAGTTGAAGGTCTTTGATTTTAACCTAATTAATTTGACATTTGACAAGATCCAAGTGAGGTACTCAACTATTTAATCCCCATGAATAATCTTTTGGAGACTAAACAGTCGACACTTGTAAAAAAAAAAATCAAGGATACAGGGACTGAATCATAGTTTTGAGATGAATTCAAGGATCGAAAAATAAGGGTTTTACAAATTTTTGAGACTTAAGTGACTTCGGCAAACTGTGAGACAGTGAGCTCTCTCTCAGTTAGTGATTGAGCGAAAAAATTCAAGACAACCTCATATTATAGGTCCATTTATCAAATTTTATTTTTAAAAAAGGAAGACAACCTCTTTTGGAAGTTAAGACATCCAATGAAGAAGAGCATAAGAGCAATTGACAAAGTGAAGGCTTGATTTTGGAAACAAACGGCCATAGAAAGATCCAGCCACACCAGCAGCATAGTAGCTTTTTGAGGCATAAGATGATGATCTGAACAGAGAATTGAAGTCATTGTTGTAATGATCATTGAAGAACACATGGAATTCAAGTGATGATGATGAATTGCTTTCATTATTTGCTTTGTACACTCTTTCCACTGCTTCCATGATGTTGTGCACTGCCATGAATGTGTTTTTCCCAACAGAACATCCTAAATCTGCTATTCCAAAAGCCTTTGAACCATCCACACAACTTGAATCAATTTCAAGCTCATCCTAAATCTTCCAAACATTCCAGTTCAGTCCCAAAACTCTTCCAAAACTCTTCCAAAATTCTTCTAAACATTTCAATTTAGTCCTTCGACTCTAAAACCTCAAACCCTAGAACCCCAAATCCCAAACCCAAAACTCTAAAACCCCAAACCCTAAACTCTAAAATCCCAAACCCCAAACCCTAAAATCCCAAACCCCAAATCCTAAAACCTTAAACCCTAAATTGTAAAACCCCAAACCCTAAAATTCCAAACCCCAAACCCCAAAACCCCAAAATTCCAAACCCCAAACCCCAAATCCTAGGGTTTGAGGTTTTAGAGTCGAAGGACTAAATTGAAATGTTTAGAAGAATTTTGGAAGAATTTTGGAAGAGTTTTGGGACTAAACTGGAATGTTTGGAAGAGTTTTGGGACATTTTACAATTTTATTTTGAGGATTTGGGANAAGGTTAGTAAAATTCGGGGACTTATTTGTCAATTTCCATAAATCATGGACCAATTTTTCAGCGATCCAATAATTCGGGGACTAATTTGGGAGTTTACTCATTTTGCTAATAAGAAAAGTCAAGGTTTTATCGCGTTTTGTGCAATAATACAAGTCAGATTCATCAGGTAATGTGGATAAAGATCAAAATCAGTGGGTGTACGAAGCTAGGGACTAATAAATGCAAACTAATAATAAGTGATTAGTCCTTTAAGTTCTGTCACGATATACTATTAAAATGCAGATTTAATTAAAAGAAAATTATCAATTTGGTCCTTGAAAGATTACTGAACTGATAATTTAGTCACTGAAGGATTGAAATACACAGTTTAATCCGTGAAAGATCAAAACAGTATGCTTATTAATCCCTTTCATGGACTAAATAGTATGTCGCTTCAATGTTTCAAGGATTAAATTGTATATTTTAATATTTTAGAAAGTAAATTGTTAACTCAGAGATTTTTCAAGCACCAAAGTGTTATTTTACTCTTTAAGTAATGTAGTGGTCTTCGCATATTAAATTGACTTTTAATTTAATTCTCATAATTTTAAATTTTGCAATTATCATTTGATATCAAAACTATATATATATATTAATTAAGTTATTTTTTATTTAAATATTAATTAATATTATATTTTTATTATTAAAAAATTTCTTTCTTTCTTTCTTATTAAAAAATAAACTATATAAATTCAAAGAATAAATTCAACTAAAATATTTTATAATTTGGTTTTAAATAATAATTTATGACTATTTCGGAACAATTCAATATGTTTTTAACTTATATTTTCTCTATTAGGGACTAATGCATTAACTTAGTAAAAATTAGATGGTCCAAAATTCAAATTTTTATCTAAAATTTATTTTTGGAAAAATTAGATAATTATAACCGTTATTTTAACCTAGAGACCAAATTGTTCCCAATTTTAATATCACATAAATCAACCAACTTGTATATATATATATATATATATGCATATATTTACAATTGTAATTTATCATGTATATTTTTGGAGATAATTTTTTATATTATTACTGCCAATCTTAACACAAAAAAAAAAGAGAAAAATCATTTATAACTATTTTGGGATATCGGGATACATTTTTTACTTTTATTTTCTTCATTACGAACCGATGCGTCAACTAGGAAAAAATTGGATGACAAAACTTGATTTTTTATATAAAATTTATTTTGCCGAATCGTAATATAGAGAGAGTACGAGATGGATGATGACCATTATTTCAAGGACAAATCTTGTACCCATTTTAATTTTCATGAACCAACCAACTCATTTTTTTAGTGGTTGATTTGTTCAGTCAATACAGAATGAAGAACTAAAAATTAAGTGTTATCATGAAAAATTATTTAAAAAATATTTGATAATTATAATTATAATATGTATATTTATCAAGTGAAATAATATATATAAAAAAATCTATAAAAAATTCAAGTTGGAGCTTTTCCAAAAAGATAATTATTGCACTTCCCAATACAGAAAATCCAAACAATTAAATCTAAGTCAAACAACTCATTATTCACAAAAACAAAAAAGTTAAAATGTAACTTTCTCTTTCATTTTTATCTATATACAATTTATCAATTTTCATACCTTTCTATTTGCCAATGAGGTTTGGCTCACTTGGTTGCCTTCCGCCCATGACAATTGCATGACTTGGGTTTGTTCCTGGTGATGCCTCATTTGGTGGGTTATCTATAAGTACCTTTGTAAGTGCTCTGAGCCCGGAGGCCTGCCCTAACCCTGGAGTGGGGCGCCATCCTCTCACCTAAATCTTTATGGACCTAATACCCTTCTATCTACCAAACACAATAATTCTATACCCATTTAAATGATTTCACACATAAAATTCTCTTTTCAAAAACAAATTACCCAAATAACATTCAACCTATAATCAGATTATAATAATTATCCAAAATGACATGCTCTTTTGATTGGCTTATAATCATATTATAATCTATGCAAATGTCTTACTTTCAACACTCAAATACTTTTATACCATTGAAAACATACCTATAATTAGGGTGAGCGCAGGCTGGATTGAGGCAGGCTGAGGGAAAATTCCAGCCCAACTCGCACATCAATCTGTGGGGTGGGTTGGGTTTTATAATTTTTAAATTTAAGCCCGAACCAACCCAATCTTCAGGCCAACGGGTTGGGTTGGTTGCGAGTTGAAAAAAAATTGATGTTGCATGCACGGGCACCACTGAAATTTTGCATAAGTAAAATTCTACACATACTTTTTTTTTTAATTTTTTTTTATAAACTGCTTATATAACTAAAATAACCACAAACACAACATTATAAAGCTGAACGAAGCGGACACACAAGTAGCTCTAGATCTACACGTACAAAATTCTGCACACACTTGACACTACACATACATTGGCATTAAAGCTTCATCATTTATTATATGGAAATTATTAAAGTTAGGGCAAAGTGAGAGTGAGAGACTTATTATATGGAAATTAATAATATATATATATATATATTATATTATATATATGCGGGCTCGCGGGTTGGGTTGGGTTCACAACCTCTTAACCCGCATACAAAATTTTTTGGACCAAACCAACCCACGAGCCCGAACCAACCCAGCCCACGACTGCGGGTTGGGTTGGTTTTTGCGGGCTCCTGGGTTGGCGGGTTCATCTGCTCACCCCTACCAATAATTTCCTATACTTTAATATATATATATATATATATATATATTCAAATATACTTAAATGGTATTTTGGCCATTTTATATCATCCATAATTTTTTTTTGGCTTCAATATCACCTCTAATTTATTATACCTACAACAATCTCTTTGCATCACATCACTTTCAACCTAACCTATTTTAATATTTTCTCTTTCTAAATTATTATAATTAATCTTTTACTTTTAATTATCTTTAAGATTTAATAAAATAATAATAATAATATATTTTTATTTACATATTAATTAATATTATACTTTTTATATTAAAAATAATTTCTATCCCTCTTATTAAAAAATTAACTATATAAATTCAACCAATATATTTAAAAATTTGATTTTAAATAACAATTCATATTTTGGAATAACTCGATATGTTTCCAACTTATATTTTCTCTATTAGGGATTAATGCGTCAACTCAGTAAAAATGAGATGGCTCAAAAGTCAAGTTTTGTCTAAAATTTATTTTAGCAAAATTAAATAATTATAATCGTATTATAGAGAAAATCAGATGGACGATGATCATTATTTTAACTCAGGGACCAAACCGCTCACCCATTTTAATTTTCATTAAACAACGAACTCGTATTTTTTTAACAATTGATTCGTTCAGTCAGTACAAAATGAAGGACAAAATAATAAGTGTCGTCATGGAAAATTATTTCGGCAAATATTCGATAATTGTAATTATAGCATATATATTTATCAAGTGAAATAATCTAGCAAAAAAAAATCTACAAAATGCTTCAAATTGTAGCTTTTCCAAAAAGTTGATTATATCCGATGCAAAAAATCCAATAAATTGAAGATCTACCTCTTAAAAATCTAACCCCAAACAACTGAAATTATTCACAAAAACTAAAAAGTTAAAAAGTAACTTTTTCTTCCATTTTTATCTCTATACAATTTATCAATTTCAATACCATTCTATCTACCAACCACAATCATTACATACTTGTTAAAATAATTTCACACCTAAAAATCTTTTTTCACAACAAATTACCAAACAATATTCAGCTTATAATCTTCCTCTTCATAATCTAATCAAATTATAATTAGATTATAATCTTATCTAAACTGACCCTACAAAAAGCTCCAAATTGTAGCTTTTCCAAAAAGCTGAGTATTGCAATTCTTGTTGCAAAAAATCCAATTAGTTAAAAATCTATCATTTAAAAGGGAAATTCTAAGATGTAAAGTGAGGTAAGCATACAATTGAGGTGGCATAATCTCCTTTTTTTAAAGTAACTTAATGCTAAAAAATAATAAAAAGAAAGATAATTTTTTTAACCAATCATAACTGTGTATGGAGTCACATCACTAGTTGCATGCATAATCAACTTTGCATCATAGACTAACACCTTTTAAAAATCTAACCCAAACAACTCAAATTATTCACAAAAACCATAAACACAAAAATTAATTTTTTTTACATTTTTATCTGATCAAAAATTAATTATTCACAAAAATTAATTATTCACAAAAACCCCAAACACAAAAACCATAAACCCATATGAAATCTGATCAAAACCGAGCTCAAATCGTACGAAAATGGTGTTTTTTTTGTGGATGATTGAAATTGGGGGCATAATTGAAACTAATGTTTCACATTGGGGGAACAACTGACACAAATGAAACGTTAGGGGCAAAACTAAAAATCACCGCAAACGTTAAGGGCACGAAAAGGGTGTTTTGCCTTTTTAATTAATTTTAGATATTGCTATTTCTCCCTGGACATTAAACAAAAAGCTCTAAATTGTAGTTTTTTCAAAATGCTGATTATTGCAATTCCAAATAGAAAAAATTCAATCAATTAAAAATCTAACTTAAATTATTCACAAAAACAAAAAAAGTTAAAAAGTAACTTTTTTTTTCATTTATATCCCAATACAATTTATCAATTTCCATAATCGTATATCTACCAACCACAAATTGTGATTGGTAGATATAAGATTATGGAAATTGATAAATTGTATTGGGATAAAAATGAAAAAAAAAAATTTACTTTTTGCTTTTTTTCTTTTGTTTTTGTTAATAATTTGAGTTAGATTTTAAAAGGTAGATTATTAATTGATTGGATTTTTTGTATTGGGAAATGAAACAATCAGTCTTTGGGTGTCAAATTATTTAAATGAGTATATAATGATTGTAGTTGGTAGATAGAAGAGTATAGAAATTAATAAATTGTATAAGGATAAAAATGGAAGAGAAAGTAACTTTTTGACTTTTTAGTTTTTGTGAATAACTCATTAACTTGAATTGTTTGAGTTAGATTTTTAAAAGGTAAATTTTTAATTGATTGCATTTTTTGTATTGGGAATTACAATAATTAATTTTTTGAAAAAGTTACAATTTAGAGTTTTTTTTAACAAAAAACTACAATTTGGAGTGTATATATATATCACCATCTTGTTAATAACCAGAGATCATAATTCATAGTCGTATATACGTTTTTGTAAGGAAGAACAAAATCCTTAGCCAAAGGAAAATGGAAGCTGATGAGGGAATTAATATCGTAGCTCCTTCAAATCAATCACAATCCTATCCCATGAATGCTGGAGATGGTCCTCATAGCTACACTAACAATTCTATCCCCCAGGTATACATACACATATATGTATATATAAATACATGTCAATATGTCATCTACATATATATCTGAGCTTGAGTTTAGGATTAAACCAAGAGAGTTTTGTTTTGATTTAATTTCTCTGTTTGAAAACTAGGTAATAATGTTATGTTTTATGTCAAACAATGTATAATACAATACGCTCTCTCTCTCTCTCTATATATATATATATATGCATATACTTACAAGTTATAATTACTTGCAGAGGAAACAAATAGAAGCATCGAAAGACCTTATTGATGAAGTGATTGAAGAAAAGCTTGAAATTGATGCAAGCTGTGTGGATGGGTCAAAGGCATTTGGAATTGCAGATTTAGGATGTTCTGTTGGACAAAACACATTCATGGCAGTGCAGAACATCATAGAAGCAGTGGAAAGAGTGTACAAAGAAAACAATCAAAGCAATTCATCATCATCACTTGAATTCCATGTGTTCTTCAATGATCATTACAACAATGATTTCAACTCTCTGTTCCGATCATCATCTTATGCCTCAAAAAGCTACTATGCTTCTGGTGTGGCTGGATCTTTTTATGGCCGTTTGTTTCCAAAGTCAAGCCTTCATTTTGTTCATTGCTCTAGTGCACTTCCATGGATGTCCCAAGTTCCAAAGGAGGTTTGTCTTCCTTTTTTACAAACATTAATTATATATTTGGTCTCTACATATTAACTTTCAAATAAAGACTAAATAGTTGATATATGTTAAAAAAAAATATCAAGGATCAAAAAGCATATTTCAATATCCAGGGATTAAATCATAATTTGGAGAAAAATTCATGGACTTAAAAATAAGTTTGCTAAAAACTTTGTGTAAATTAACTTATTTCTTTCACTTTAGTAGAAGTCGTTCGTACTTTTAGTCTTTAGGAGTATTCAGTGGGTTAGGCCAACCCATCAGCCTACCAAAACTAACCCAACATGCTAATGCTAATTTGAGTTGATTTGGGTTGGGTTGAAAGGTAGGTTTGAATTAAAAAACTTGAATCTGTTACACTTTGGTTAGGATGTGAATTTTAAGATTTTGAGCTAGCTAAACTCATCTCAACAAGTAAAAGTAAAAAATAAAAAAATTATTTTTTATTTAGTTAAAATAATATTTTGATCTCTCAAAAATTATTTTCTCAATTTAGTTCCTTGATAAATCCTTATTGTCAATTTAGTAACTCAAAAGAAAAATTGTGAAGAATCAAATTGAGAAAAAGAAAATTTAAAAGGGACCAAATTAAAAAAAGTATATTAGAAATAAAAAATTAGTATGAACCAACTCGCCAACCCCAACCCAAATTAAACCAACACTCCACTGTTTGATTTAGGTTGGTTTGTGTTAACTCATTTATTTTTTGGATAAATTACACTTTGGTACCCTGTTCTATGGACCCAATTCACTTTGGTACTATATTCTTTCAAAAGTGACACTTTAGTACCTTGTTCTTTGAACCATAATATTTGGATACCCCGTTCTTTCAAAAGTGACATTTTGGTACCTGTTCTTTGCACTGTTAACACTTTATTAAGTTGTGTGATTTCGTGTAATAATGCTTAAAATTTGATTCCCACAGGTTGTGGATAAGAAATCACCTGCTTGGAGTGGAAATAGAATCCATTATACAACTTCTAGTGAGAAAGTTCATGAGGCTTACGCAGCCCAATTCAAAAAGGACATTGAATGCTTTCTAAGTGCAAGATCACAAGAAATTGTGGAAGGAGGATTGATGTTGATTGCGGTGCCTGCTCGACCAACTCATTTTATTGAGTCCCAAACTTCTCATGCTATATTTTGTAGGCTATTTGAATCCTGCCTTTCTGAAATGGTTAAATTGGTATGTGAATACAATATCTTTTAATCTATGTCTAATGTCTTATGTGTCTATTATTATTTGGGTAAATTACACTTTGATACCCTGTTCTATACTGGTTTCACTTTGGTACCTTATTCTTTCAAAAGTGACAATTTAGTACCCTGTTATTTGTACCGTTATTAACACTTTGATACTCAAATTCATTTTTCTCTCATTTTTCACGATTAAGAAGCCAAAACACTCAAAAATCGTGAAAAACACTGAGATTCGAAGAACAAGTTACCAAAGTAAAACTGGTCCATAGAACATTGTACCAAAGTGTAATTTACCCTTTTTGTTTCATGAAAATATATATTGAGATTCTTTTAAGGGTGTGTTTGAATTAAGCTATGAAATATGGACACTTCATTTTTATGGCGTGTCGCCGTGTCGCACACAGACACATATATTCATAGATTTTAGAATATAAAATTAATTTTTTATAACTTTAACATGATAAACAATAAAAAATAATAACAAATATGACATATATTATGAATAAATATTGTAGTTATTAAACTTTTCATCAAAATTTATAAGTTTTTAATTATTTTTATATATAAATATATGTCGTATCGTGTCGAATAATTTTAAGAATTTGACGTGTTGCTGTATTCGTGTTGTATCCCATGTCTATATCCGTGTCCATACTTCATAGGAATTAAGTAAATTTTGAAGGGAAAGTAATTTTTATGATATTTAAATCGCTTTAAAATAAAATTTTTTGTTTGGATTAAAATTATTAGTAATTCTAACTCTATTATGATTTTCTACAATGCTTTTTAGTGGAACTTGAAAAATTCTCAGTTTATCCTCTCTTTTTTGAGGGAGTAAAGTTTTCTATATCTTTACTATATAAGATCTTTCAATTATAAAAGGTCAAAGTGTAATTTTGATATCTTATCTTTGGGGCAAGTTGTAATATATTGTTTTAACTTTTTTTTTTTCTTTTTTGTGTTGTGATTTTGGTTCTATATATTTCTTATAAAAGTTTCATTTCTTGGTCCCAACAATTGAATGTGATAATATTTCTCTCGTTTAATTCCAATTGCGACAAGTTCTGAGCCACATGTTGTTCTTTTTCGAATAAGGTTAAATTGGACTTCAAAAGTGAGCCACTCATTTTACCGTAAAAAAAGAAGTGAAGTTGATCATATCTCTCTCGCTTCAAATCCTATTGCAATGAGTTCGGGGCTATGTGGTAGTCTTGATCTCCAATTGGGATCGTCAACAAATGAGTTCAAATCAGGTTTGAAAGTGGTTCAACAACCAAAAAGTTAGAAATTACGAAAAAAAATCTTTGGGTGGGATTTGACCTCATTTGTCTGACAGTTCCAATTAACAAAAAAAGACTCATCAAAAGTAACTAGTAGCTCCTAACTTGTAGTAATCAGACTTTAAACAACATTGATATATATGACCAATTAACTTCACTCGTTTGACTATAAAACAAGTGGTCTACTTTCAGAGTTTAATTTTACCTTGTTTGTTGACGACTCTAACTGGATAAAGAAAGGAATCATCAATAATAACACATGGCTCTCAACTCTTCGCATTCAAACTTAAAACGAGAGAGATATGACTCTATTTAGTCATTGGGATTAAACTGTGAACCTTTTAAGAAAGATATAAGACCATATAATCTATTTAATATTCTTATAAGAAATAATTTCAAAGCAAAACTTTATATTGTTTGCTTCTGGATCGGATGGTTATGGCCATGCTAGGCAGAGTTGATCAAGGAACAAGATGTTGGAGTTTAGAGGGCTTTGTTTTGATGAGAGAGTTTATTTTTTGTTTCAAGATTTTCTAATTTGAATGAGGATTAAAATTTCCTAAAATTATAAAATAAACCTATGAGAAATACCTGAGAGTCATAACTCATAAAATTAAGAAACTAATGTTTTTTTTTTTCACATTGCAGGGACACATTAGTGAGGAGAAGGTTGATGCATTCAACTTACCTATCTACTCTCCAACATCAAAGGAATTGGAGGCAATAATAAAGGAAAATGAGAATTTTGAAATAGAAAGAATGAGCATATTGAATTCAGGAATCAATTTGATTAAACCTACTGTTGAAATGTACGTTGGATTTGTTAGATCAGCCTTGGAAGAAGTGTTCAAACAACACTTTGGAGATGAGGTTACACTAGAGCTATTTCAACGCTTTTCTGATGAAGTGGCTCAAAATTTAGATAGGTTTGATTCAAATCCTCTTTCACAACATGATTTCTTATATGTCGTTCTCAAACGTAAGTAAATTATCTGTATATGTTGTTTGGTTTTATATGGAGTGGCAGAATAAATTGAAGGTTGAACTAATGTAATGGTCCTTTAACTTTAATAAAAGTTTTATATTAGTCCTTTAATTAAATTTTAAGGTATTTTTTAAAATTGATCCTTCAAGTGTTTATGTCATTTTAAGAGATATATTGTATATATGTATAGTAATATATATATTCATGTATTACAAATTGACCAAATATTCCAATTATTATAGCTAATTCTAAAATAGTGCATTTTGCGTCTCTCAAAAGTTATTCAGCTACATAACAATATTAGAAGAAAAAAAATTGTAAAGCCAGATATTTATTTATTTTGTTTTTTTTTTAAAAAAATTTATCACTGTTTTTTAAGGACTATCGATCATTATATTGGAAAAAAAGAAGAAGACAAAAACACGTTTGATGTTTCAAATTATAGGATAAATTGGCCAAAGTCTTATTTTAGTCCCTCAAGTTTATAAAAAGTTCCACCGTTAGTCTTTGTCTCTTTACCATCTATTTTTTTCGTTAAAAAAAAAAAAGAAGAATATTCCCCATAAGTTTTTTTTTTTTATATTAAGGTCATTTTCTCTTTTAATAGGATCAAAATTTAAGAAAATAGAAATAAATGGGAATTTTAATAATTTTTCCCAAAATAGAAAATTAACGGTGTCTCTTCTTTTTCTTCAACACACCCATCCAAAACTATAACCATAATCATTAGATGCATATCAAGATTTTCATACATTGTCAGACTAATAAAATATTTGAAGAGGATTGCATCCACCACAAGAGATATATCTCCAATTAATTAATGTTAAACTTTTGAGAAAAATATATACTATAATCAAATTATCTATATAATTAGACTGCAGCAACATTTACTATATACATATCAAAGTCTTTTACAAACAATTAAATTAATCAGATATTAAAAATAATTGCATCCACCACGGGAGAATTCGTCTCCTCATTATAAATTTCTAGTATTGTATCTCAAAAGTTTCAATTTTCTCATTTCTTTTCACACATACTTATTAATACTCAACTGGTTTTACACCAACATATATTTGGACTACAAGTCCCAAAATTTGACAAATTTCGCGAGTGCGTTTAACTCATCTTGGATCCTTTCTTTCTAATTTGGGCAAATTTTATGTCGATATTTCTTCGAAGAATTGTTATTCATGATCCTCATTTTTATAATTTGTAGCGCTACATTATATGTAAATAATTTGTCGACTAAATTTTCATATACTTTTCCAATAATAAACATATCGATATCTCATTATTTGCTTCATTTTCAAATATCTGAATCCCTTCTGGAGATTTTTCATTCATTATGCCTTCCTTTATTATTTAAAACATATAATTCCTCGACTTGACCATCTTTTTCATTTGTTCCTTTTATTTTCGAGGACACTTATCTTTGGAACCGATCACGCTTCAGGCATGTTATATATTTATTTATAAAATTTCTTTGTCTTTCAGGGACCTCAATATATATTGGAGCATTTTCAGCTGGAATATTTGACTTTGTCATTTCAATGGGTCAGTGAATGCATTTTGCAACTTATTTGCAATATTCTTCAAATAAATTATTCTTTGAACTTCAAGTTCACATTATTTTATATGAGGATCAAACTAATGTAATAACCATGCATTATTTGTAATTTATTTTTCCAGCTATTTTCTTTCTAACTCCCCCTAATGCTGAAAAATTAATTTCATTAAAATAATAATTGATAAATAAAATCATAAATGTATCTCCCTTCGGGGGTTTAAAATATTTAATAATTGAGTGAGATTCATATCCAACTTATATTCTCAATTTTCGTTGGGGCCCATTTTGATGTGCGTGGTGGAGCAATATAAATTGTGCACCCAAATAATTCTTAAGTGATAAATATTCGGCTTTGACCCAAAGCCAATTGCACAGGGGAGATCTTATGATATGTTGTTAGTCTAATGCGTACAAGTGCTGCATCATTTAAATAGATATGTCCCTGAACACAATAGGGAGTTTTGTTCTCATCATAAGTTATAGTCTAGTATTTAATATAAGGCATATAATTAATTATTCAACAAGACCCTTTACTTTGTGGAGATAAGCAACATGTTGTACCACATTTATCTCAACGAACATATAATAATCATTTCATAACTTGAGATATAAATTCACCAGCATTATTAAAATAAATTAGATTAATGAAATAATTTGAAAATTGAGCTCAATCTTTTTATTTGAATAAAATGGATCTACAAGTTCACAAGGTGGAACTACAGGCCCACAAATTTTCTATGAACGCTGACCGGACCTGTCGTAAGGTGGTCAAAATACCGAAATTAATGCACTATAGTGGTGCAATCCGAGTCGATCTCTCGAGGAACTTACTTATATAGTTTAAAAGCGAATAGCACTTTAATTCTTACTAAACGGAAAAAGGTAAAGGAAATAGTTTGGAATGTTGATCTAATACCTAAGACACAAATTTAAATTAAGCAATAAATATTTAGTGATTTTGAAAGAAAGCAATAATAAATAACGAATTAACCAAATTGAGAAGGTACTCGACAGAGCGATTGGATTAAGCAATCATTACTACTAACGATAAGTGGAGCATCTCACACAAATCATCCTAAGGTAGTCATTAATTACTTAATGACCTAGATTGACAACTTAATCATGAAAAGACCTTAAACAAGATAATTCATAACTAGAATTGAAAACCTTCATTCAATTGATCATAAAAGAATGATCAAGAATCATAAATCTTAATAACAAAAACTATCGCCAAGAAACCAAGTTCTTAATCAATAAACAGAAATTATAACTAGTTCTCAGGTTCAACAAGAAATCAAGAACAAGAAAGTAAAACCCTAATTCAAGTGTGAGAAAACTCCCTTAAATGTAGACCCTAGTTCATGTTTTGCTCCAATGCTCCTCTGGGCGTAGGTGCTTAGTTGCTCATGGTGGAAAGATAAACAAATTCAGATTGAATTGCCATGATCACAAGAACTTTGAGAAGAAGAATATTTCTCTATTTTCTACGATACTCTCTACTCTCTACGCCGCATTATAGTTGTTGACATATTGTCACTACCGTCACAACTGGTGACACAATATCAATAATTTTGACATATTAAATTATGTCTCTACTAGAGACTCAATCTTAATAATTTTGACATATCAAACTCTTCACAAGATTAATTGTGATCATATATCAAATCGAAAAATACATCAATAAAAACATATCTAAAATGAAATATTTATTTTGATATTACGAAAAATACATCAATAAAAACATATCTAAAATGAAATATTTATTTTGATATTAACCTTTAGTGCTTTCAAATATTTAGATTGATGTCAGTCTTCAAGACTATCAACAAAATTTTTTTTAACAACTCCGTAATTGCTATAATTGATCAAAATATACTTGTCATTCGCCTTCAAGGCTATTAATAATTTCTATTTGTAATATGTCAAAAGTCTTTTAGCCTTCAGGCTTATATTAGATAATTTCAATAGTCAAACAATTGCCCTTGATAAATCATCAATTTGTGCAATAATATTTCAATGCACTTATCTTTTGTAAAGATACAATAATTGATCCAAAAAATTGAATCAAAATATTATATGGCTTCAGGCCATCTACTTATTCATATGAAACCTTAATCATATGTAGCTTCATGCCATATAAAATATTTTCAAATCTTAAGATGACGACCACAATAATAAACTTATAAAATATGATAATGATAAATCATTTAACATAAAAATTTCTTACTTGTAGAGATTGCAACAAGAGAACTTGAAAGAAGATTAACTTGCCTCTTTAATTACCCAAAACTAAAATAAGAAGAGATTTGTGATTAATTACCCAAAACTCATATCGCGAAAGACTCATGCTTAGATGTCAAAAGCTCAAACCGGTAGAGGCTCGTGCTTATAACGTGTTGTAAAATATATGAAATAAGAATACTCAAAGTAGAGAGAAAAGTAGGAGGGAAAATGGATTCTATTATTCAAGTAATCTCCAACCTTTACATCAACTCCTAAAGCCTCTATTTATAGGCTAAAGGATCTCAAGGGTGGAATGTACCTAATGAATACATAGACTTATATTCATGTACACAAGAAACTAAAGATCATAAACTTAATTACAAAGGATATTACAAAATTCTATACATGAAAATATGAAAAGACAATTGTGAATATTCACAAATAATAATTATTTATAACAAATACCATTATCTAAACACATCCTATAGTTTGAAAGCACCCTTTTTGCCTAAAAAAATAATTCAAATTTCGATTTTTAATCTTTTTATTATTTCAGATCTCAATCGTGCATATATGTTACAAATAATATTTTCAATGCATTGATTAAAGAAAATTGTTTTCAATAAGAGAAAGCTCGTGGTCAATTCCCCGTTCCTCCAATTCGTAGGGGAAATAATAATCAAAACTACCCACAGGCAAGAGACATTTATATATATTAATTGGGAAGAATGGGAATTGAATAAAGTAGCTAGGTTGAGTAGCATGTGAGAAGGGCAAAGCATAGCATTAAAAGGAACATTAATGGGATGAGAAATTAAACTAATAACTGAGGTTGAATTTAGTTAAATTTTGGCATTTGAGAGGCATTTGGTGTAATTTGATATAGGTTTGTTGGATTTAGTCTAATTTTAACGTTTTGGAAGTCATTTGGTACAACTTGATTAAATTTGTTAAATTTAGTTCAACTTTGACCCGATGAGACATTTGATATAGTTTAACTACAATAATTGGTTTCAATCCGACTAGTAATTCTATTTTTTTCAATTATTTAGAAACTTTGTTTCCCTTTATCATATTCAATGTTTTGTATCATTTTACAATTTAAGTTTGTAGTTATTTAGATATACATTTGTTTAATTATTGAATTTGACATTATTGTTTAAGACTCGTTTGATTCATATTTCTTTTGAACATGATTTTATTAACAAGAGGCTCATCTGTGGTGTTATTAGAAATTTTGTTATAGCAGTCTAGTGAGAGTTTAAGATGATTCTTTTATTGACTTTTAGGTTGATATGACATTTTAATGTCATTTCATAATCTATCTTATTCCAATGTTGAAATGGATATGTTTATAAACTTGTTTCCCTATCAGTTACATTGATATGTTTATATCATTTATTTTCTTATCGATTACAGTAATCTGTTTATTTATATTACATGTTTTTCTATTGGATTTAATGATTTCTCTATTATATATCATCACTTATTTGTGATGATCTATTTTATTGTTTATATCTCCTGTTTCTTTATCGGCTTCGATAATTTGTTTGCATATTCTCATTTGTTGTACACATTTGTATACTTTTGTGATAATTAATCACTTTACTTCAGTATTTTGTTAATTTTCTCTAATAATTGATTAATGTTATCTAAAGCAGAGACACTTAAAATTTTTTCATTAAAATTTAAATGAATTTGTATTAATTATTATTTAATTTTTGTAATTATAAATTAGAATATATTTGAATTTTAAATTTAAATTTTGAATTTGAGGCATATCAAATATTTGATAGTACAATTATCTTCAATAATTTCTCCTATATGTTAAAAACTTTTTTTTATACTAGGCTATTATGAGTTGAATATAATTTTTTTCTCAGGTTGAATCATTATGTATTTAATAAGTTCTAGCAATATATGTTCACTTATTTATCTATTTCTCCAAATTTATGTTCAAAGATTTATATATTTTATATTTATTTAATCCCTTCCCTCACTACAAGAAAAAACGGGTTTAACTATGGACATTTTCATAGCTAATCCGTAGCTAAACCATTTTGCTATGGAATTGTTCGTAGCCCCTCGTTAGCAGTTAATTAGCTATGGAATTTTTCGTAGCTAAACCATAGCAAAGTTGTAGCTAATCTGTAGCTGATCTATAGCTACTAATCTGATAGTCAAATTAACAAATCCGTAGCTAATTCGCTATGGAAAGTCCGTAGCAGATTCTGTAGCTATTTCCTAGCTAATAATTTTTATTCCATAGCTAATTCGTAGCTAAACCGTAGCTATTCATTTGATAAAATGACTGAAAACCCTAGCCAATCGGTAACTAATCCGTAGCTAATTTTCGTGACTAATCGGTAGCTAATCCCTAGCTAATCTTTATAGCTATTCGACATCTAATCCGTAGCTAATCTTCATAGCTAATCAGTAGTTAATCCATAGCTAATTTCCCTAGCTAATCGGTAGCTAATCTCCATATCTAAAGTAGTTAATTAATAGCTATTCTATAGCTAATATTTAAGAAATTATAAACATTTTCCATATCTAATTTTTCGTAGCTAATTTAATGTTATTTTCAAATTGGTCATATAATGTTAATTCATGTTTTTAAAATCTTATTTCTTAACAAGTCTAAATATCTTGTAATTTAATATATTTGTTGATAATATACAATCTTTTTCGTAGCGACGCTACGAATTTTTTATTATTGAAAAATATTATTAAATTACAAGATCAACGCTATCTATATACAACTTATTTTTTATTACTTAAAATAGAGAGTACAAAAACAGAAAAACAGGAAAAGCTGAAAGAGAAACATAAAAACGCTACAGAAGCCACCCGATCATACACTTCCTCAAAAAATCTAAATATATATGTACTCCTGATATCAGATCCCCCGAAATGGCCACTAACAGGGACTAAAATAGAATTGAAACAGTACTAGAGTGCAATTAAAATAGTGACCAACACTCAACTAAAACATGGACCAAAAGAAATTCAGAATGATGATGGATGAAGTTTAATCCATCATATATAGATATAACCAGAACAAGAAGGAATATTACACCATCACAGACCTTAAATTTCTAAGAACAAATTCATTCATAAATAATATACCTTGTAAAGAGACTGTATAAGAAGCTTTTCATCAAAAGACCAGCTGCTTGTGCTATTAAGAGGAGCTGAAATGATGCAAAAGTACTAATACAATACAATCACAATTCTTTCAAAGCATATCAAAACTGATCTATAAATTGAAATCTTCAACAATACAACAATCTAATTTTTAAAACAATATAATCTAACTCTGGTCAACCTTGTAGAAATCACTTGACCACTTACTCACTACAGCATTACTAATAAGGAAAAGGTTATATGAAAAACAAAAAATTAAAGCTATGGAAAAAAGAAAAAAAAAATTGTATGGAAGAGGTTAAGCATTAGTAATAAGCCAACCTTCATCAGTTATGAATTCGAAGGGCTGAGTTTCATCAATTCCTTTTCTCTCAAATATAGTGCCATCTTCTATCATAGCTACATAGTTAACTGCCATAACAGTTAAAAAATAAATCAGTTTATAGAATAATAGAAACAAATATCATATTTTATAGTTCATCTATCTAAAATGATGCTTCCTAAAAAAGTATTCATAAAAAGTATCATATATGCATGACACATGCTTTATAACAAAACAACAGATCGAATTTTATTTTTTGGCACCTGCTAAATGTCAGCATTACATCCTCTCCTTTACCCAAAGACCCAAAAAGATTACTGTTAACAAACATCATTTTATGCTTTGAGAGAAATTCATCATTTTGCAATCCACAAATGACTAGTTGTTAAGGACTCAAAGTGAATCAAATATCAGTGTTGAATTTGAAGAAAGTTAATTACGTTTGATTCCCCAACTAATAATTGAGAGATATAGAGTGTAAGTGGCAGGAAAGTTAATTAACACAAATTGGAAGTTGCTAACACCATTTTAACAAAGTTATTAAAACAACTTCAATTCAGAGTATATGTCTTAATAATGATCAAAGTAAATAAAACATGTAAGTTGACGTAGCTTTGTTGGTTAGTATCTTTGCATTCAGGATAGAAGTACAGCTCTTCTTAGTAGCCTTAGCAAACAAAATGATATCATCAACAAAAAGTAAATGCGAAAAAAGTAAATCAGATCCATGGAAATGAAAAGGGATCCAATTTTTGTTTTTAACTTCCATATTTATAAGATGAGTAAGAAGTTCCATAGCAATAATGAAGAGATAAGGTGAAATGGAATCACCCTGTTTTATGCCTCTAGAAGGAGTAAAAGGAGTAGTTTTGAAGGCATTTATAATAGGATGGTATGAGGTGCTCTCAAGGCAAGACTTAATGAGATGAATCCAAGGACTAGGAAAATTTAGCCTATTAAGCAAACCAAAGTTGATACTACCATCCTCTAATTCAAGGCTATGAATTTTATTTTTTCTTCTCCTATTAATAGCTGAAATATGGAAGAAAATAGTATTTTGGTCCCCAAGAGATAGCCAATTTACACGAGCCTTAGAAAACCAAAGTTGTTTTTCTTCTTGAAGAAGGTGGTTAAATTAAATAATTAAAATTGAAGGGATGAAGAGAAGAGAACCTGAAAAATATAACAGATTATTAGTTCTTTACCTGAGATATACCATATAAACAATTTTAGTGGATCCGTTATTATATAATTCCACGAAAGTAGAAGGATCCTAGGAAAATTATAGGAAAATTATCATAATTGCCTATATTTTCAAGAAAGACCCTTCAACAGTTCAACATAACTTTTTTTTTTTCTTCATCCAATAGTCAGATTATCAAAGTAGTCAGATGATACATACATCAATCAAGTAGATTCAATTTAAAAAAAAAAAAAAAAAAATAACCAAATACATTACTTTCTGAATGAGTAAACCTAAACACTTCCTTCCGAAAGAGAAATAAATAGTTAATGAAACAAATTGCAATATGTACTAACTTGCCTCCAGGTTACAGAGGGCCTTCAATTTTGCATCAACATTATCTATCCATATGATGTGTACATTAGGATCTGCAGTTACAAAAACTTAGCTTCATCAGTTCTCACAGTACAAACTAGAAAGAACATGTTCTCAGAATTGAATGTCTCAGGTTCTCAGAATTGATCCACAAAGATTCAGAATTGAAAATTATTGTATACCAATCTTCTCAAATTAAATCAGGAATAGAGTCAGAAAGGCTTTTGTATTAGCTGTCATGTCACGATTTTGTGAACAACTTCTACACTTCTACTTGCTCTGTACCCAGCACACTCATGTAGAAATTAAGATAGCAAGCTATAGAGACAAATTTATAAAAACTTCTAAGGTCTTCAATTATTTATTATAGCTTTAAAAAAACTGTAAAAGAGCATACAGCAAGGCACTATCTCATAACTGAACTTGCGCCTATGAGTTACTTTAAACTTCCGGATATGCAGTATTTTCAACTCGTCATCCTATGAAACACAGAACAAGGGAAAACCACATACTGATAAGCAAAACATAGGCAAGGCCAGATGAAAAAAAAAGGGGCCAAAACTTCATATTAATCCTTTGAATATAGGATGAATTCTACTTTGATTCCAAAAGTTCTTGTTATTCTATGGTAGTCTTTAAGTTTCAATGTGGTTTAACTTTCAACACTACGTTTGCAACTAATTTCATCACACTTTTCTCTTTAAAGATGATGTGCCATTTGATATTAAAAAAAGTCAAAATTTTGTTTCAATCATTAATATTTACTCTAAAATTTTGTTCCATTTTGGTTCTAAAATGTGATTTCATCATGTTTCTACCGTTATCCAAATTAGTAGAATTGGTATAAAGACCCAATAGTAAGTTTTTTTTGTGAAAATATTATAAGTAGTAATAGGTTTTAGATGGATTTGGGAGAAAAAAATAGCTATCGAAAGTATCTGTAGCTAATCCGTAGGAACACTGTAATTTTTAAAAAAGACATTTGGCTGCGGAAAATTTTCGTAGCTAATCCATAGCAAAAAGTTTTTTAAAAAAACCATTAGCTACGGAAATTTTCCGTAGCTATTAACTTTAGCTACGGAATATTTTGTAACAATTCCGTAGCTAATCCTTAACACAAATTTCCCACCTTTGCACACCACTCACTTTCCTTCATTTAGCTACGGAAATTTTGTTTGTAGCTATTCCGTAACAAAATTCCGTAGCTAATTATGTTCTTTCTTGTAGTGCCTATTTATTTCACATATTACTATTAAATCACTTATATGTATAATCCATTAATTATATTCAAAAGTAATTAAGTTCTGAAAATCAATTAGGAAACAAGTTCAACAATCTCAACTAAACCTAAAAGGACTCATCACTTATTACTTAGCAATTAGTCAACTTTTGTATCTAACTTCTAGAGTCGTTAAAATGAGTTGAACACATCTAGTCAATTTGTTTAAATTTTTCAGTCCGTGTAGTTTCAAAATTTTTTTGACTCGATCCATTAATTCACAAATTTAACGAATCGGCCACCTAATTTGTGGACTAACCTGTTTCTTTATTTAATTTTTAATTCAACCTAAATTAACTTATTTGTGTAAAAATTATTGATAATAGATGATTAGGCTTTACTCATATGTGTATTCTGTATACTCATAAATGTAAATAGTTTTATTTATTCATATAAGTTTCTTTTTATTAAGTTATATGTGTTTGTGTGTGTTAAATCTATAAATTAAATAGATGGTGTTCTTTAAATGTTTACTATTAAAATTGTACAAGAATAAGAACATTGTATCATGTTATTTTTTTTATAATTGATTTTCTTCAAAAAAGCAATAAAAATAATTAGTGAGTTAAGAGGACTAACTCATCATCCTCTTAAAGTGAGCCGAACAAACTATTTTTGACTCGTTTAAAATTGACTTGTGATGAGTTAACTCTTGGTAGGCTAGCCACAGCTCTACTAGCTTTGTACACCAACTGATTTGGATATTTATCAACATGAATCAGACTCATTATTGCACAAAACGTGATCAAATCTTGACTCATCAAAAATTTTTTTAACCAGTTCTTTGCCTAACTTGTGATGCCTATGCAATTACATTTAATGTTATTTCTAGTTGATGCTTATATAATGCTAATTTGCCTGTTGCTCCGCCATTGTAGATAACAAAATACTTTCATACCAATTATCTGCATTTTGAAAAACACAAAAGAGAATGGAAGCTGATAAGGGAATAATCCATCAATCGTATTCATACCCCATGAATGCTGGAGATGGCCCTCATGGCTATGCCAACAATTCTGGCCACCAGGTATATATATATATATAACTAATATTTTAATCCTTAGGTTATATGGGTGCCATCATTTTTGTAATTGATTTTATGAAATGTTTGATTTAATCTCAAAAAATTTATAAGTCATTACAAATTAATTTTTCTATGAACACATTACCACTATACTACCTAATCTTTGAAAGTACTGAGTTGCAACGAGTCATAAAATTTTGAGCACTAAATCAATTATTTTGAAATTTTAAGGATAAACTAACAACGCTCTTCTAGTTTAGAAACTACATAAATAGTTTAGTACCAACAAGTGTTTGGTGTAACGGTTTGGCGAGCTACACTCTAGGGAGAGGAATCAAGCTCGATCCCTAGAGTCGACATTGTTGGGAGGGTTCTGATCGTTTCGTCTCTGAGACCCAAATGGGATTAGTCTTTGCTTACACACATAGGCGGGAGATACCATGACTTAACGAAAAAAAAAAAATTTAGTACATGTGTGTGTGGATTATACAGTGAATTGAAAATGAATCTATCTACATATATATATATATATCTTTGTTTGAATGCAGAGGAGCGTAATAGAAGCATCAAAAGACCTTATCAATGAAGTCACTCATGATGAGCTTGAAATTGATTCAAATTGTGTGAGTGGGTCAAAGGCATTTGGAATAGCAGATTTAGGATGTTCTGTTGGGAAAAACACATTCATGGCAGTGCAGAACATCATAGAAGCAGTGGAAAGAGTTTACAAAGGAAAGAATGAAAGCAATTCATCATCATCACTTGAATTCCATGTGTTCTTCAATGATCATTACAACAATGACTTCAATTCTCTGTTCAGATCATCCTCTTATGCCTCAAAAAGCTACTATGCTGCTGGTGTGGCTGGATCTTTCTATGGCCGTTTATTTCCAAAATCAAGCCTTCACTTTGTCAATTGCTCTTATGCTCTTCATTGGATGTCTCAACTTCCAAAAGAGGTTGTGTCTTCCTTTTTTTTGACAAAAAAAAGTTGATAACTGGATTCATTATATGAGATGCTTAAGTCCTACGTCGAGTAGCATATATGTTAGATGGAGTATATATTTAAGTGTGGTGAATTTTTTCACTCAATCACAGAGAGAGTCACAGTTTGCCAAAGTCACTTTGAGACTCATAAATTAATAAAACCCTTATTTTTAGACCCTTGAGTTAATCTCAAAGCTATGATTTAGTCACTGTATCCTTGATGTTTTTTTTACAAATACCGACTATTTAGTCTCTAAAAGATTATTTATGGGGATTAAATAGTTGAGTACCTCACTTAATCTTGTCAAATGTCAAATTAATAAGGTCAAATTCAAAGATCTTCAAGTTTTTGCAGCATGTCTCTTTTGTTATGGTGTGTAATTTTCAAGAATTTATGATCAAAATTTTTGATTGCTACAGGTTGTGAATAAGAAATCACCTGCTTGGAATGGAAATAGAATTCACTATAGTAATTCTAGTGAGAAAGTTCATGAGGCTTATGCTGCTCAATACAAGAAGGACATGGAGTGCTTTTTGAGTGCAAGATCACAAGAGATTGTGAATGGAGGATTGATGTTGATTGTGGCGCCTAATCAGCCTGCTCACTGCACTGTGTCCCAAACTGCTCTAGCTGCAAATATTGGGATTTTTGAGTCATGCCTTTCTGAAATGATCAAACTGGTATATGTATATATATATATATATATATATATATTATATAATCCAATTGTCTCTGTTTGTCTTGTGGGAAAGGGAAGTTTTCTGAACTTTTCCTGGAGAATTAATCATTAGGATAAACTAATAATTTGATCATTAAAAGATTATCCAGTTAACAATTCAGTCCTTGAAAGATTGAAATGCACAGTTTAATTTCTGAAAGATTCAAATTGTATACTCTTTAGTCTCTAAAATATTAATACGGTATACTTAGTCCATAAAAAGAACTAATAAGTATACTATATATTTTGATCTTTCAAGGACTATAAATTGTGTATTTCAGTCTTTCGGGGGACCAAATTATTAGTTTACTCTTAATCATTATGACTAAAAGAAATGACATGAAGACAAAACTTTCTATGATTTGTTTGTAGGGACATGTTAGTGAGGAGAAAGTTGAGACCTTTAACGTTCCTCTTTACTTCCCAACATTAATGGAGTTGGAGGAAATAATAGAGAAGAATGGGAATTTCAAGATTGAAAGAAAGGGCATATTATAGCTTAGTGGTAAGCTACTTGGAGTTAATTTGAATCTTAGCCTATCATTAGTTCTCTCCTGAGTGAGAGTGTTTTCTCTCTTTTTTGGCGAAACGCTAAAAAATGAGAGTTGGTTAGGGTTTCTGTTTGAAGATTGATTTCTGGTGAGATTTCTTGAGTGATTTCTTTCTTCGATTTGTTTAGTGCTCAAATGGAGGAAGATTTTCTAGATCTGGATTGGACTAGTCCGGTAGTGAAGGATACAGGTCGAAGAACTTTGATAGGGAAAGTTATGACGAAGCGAAATTTGAACAAGAATACGGTGAAGTCGATGATTGTTAAGGCGTGGAATCTGAAGAAGGAAGTAAAGATTGTTGATGGTGAGAGCGGATGTTATTTGTTCTCGTTTGAGGATAATGACGATTATGAGAAGGTCTTGAGAAATAGGCCGTGGATTATCTTAGGTTTTCTCCTGATTGTTCAGGAGAGAATGTTGTATGGTTCGATTGGTGAGGTTCAGTGGAAAAGAAGCCCTTACTGGATTCAGGTGCATGGTATTCCGATAGAAGGCTTTGTGGATGAGAATATTATGAAGATCGGTGCGAAAATTGGGGAGGTGATTGAGTTTGAGCGTCCGATCGTGAATAATGTTGTTGTTAGGAGTTTTCTGAGGATCAGAGTGATGATTGATGTAGATGAGAAGCTGGTTGATGGTTTTTGGATCTCGAAGCCAGGCTTTGGTAAATGCTGGATCGCGGTTCGATATGAAAAGCTGCAGATCTTTTGTCATAAATGTGGTGTGGTGAGCCATGATTCTAGAGATTGTGATAAGGATAAGCTGATGTCTGCTGTGAATCCGAATGAGCCAAGATTTGGTTCGTGGACTGGAGTTTTTTCGTGCAGAAATGGCACAGATATAGTGAAGTGTCGGGATATGAAGGATGTGGAGATGAGGAGTCAAGGTGTGGAAAATGCTGCAGGAGTATCTGCAGAGGTGAGTACTGATAAATGTAAATCTCATGCCTCTGTTTTGAATAGTAATGTTGTTTGTGGTAGTATGATGTCTGATGGAAAGAATGCTAGTTTAGTTGTGGATTGTCTGAAGGTGTTTGGTGATAGTTGTGGTAGTAATGCTTTCTCTGTGGGTCAATGTTCTGGTAGTAAGATTGGTGGCATGATTATGGAGGATGTGAGTAGGGATAATATAGGTGGTAGGTTGGAAAGAAGGAATGTTAGAAGAAAGAAGGGTGTTAGTATAAAAGATTTGAAAGAAGTGGCTAGAGGAGGGCATGATTTAGGGAAGGTGGAATTGAAGTGCAGTAATGTAGACTATTTTGTTGAATTTCCAGTGGAGGAGGATGGAATGAAGAGAAGGTTGAGTGGTGATTCACAAAAAATGCTGGTTGATAATATGAGGGCAGTGAATATTATGGAGGATGTTAGTGGTAGAAGTGGTAAAAAGCAGAGAGCTAATGCTGATAATGAACCTGTTGATAAGGGGGTGGTGTTGAGAGATAGAAGTAACTCTGTTATGGCTGAGGTGAAAAGATGGGAGGAAGGAGGAATGTTTTGTGGTTCTGAAAAGAAAATGCTAGTGTGTCAGGATGAGGTTATGATGTCTGCTGGTAAGGAAAATGCGGGTATGGAGCTGAGTGATGGTTGTGGTGGCTGGCCAGAAGCAGCCACAAGGAGGCCATGAGTATCATTTCTTGGAACTGTCGGGGTTTTGCCTCTTCCTCGACAGTTAGAGAGTTGAAAGAGGTGTGTGGTAGAGTGAAGCCTTTTGTTGTGTTCTTAATGGAAACTAAGGTTTGCTCTGCTAGGATGGAGAGGGTTAGGAGGAGAAGTTTTGAGTTTGAAAGAAGCTTGTATGTGGATCCTGTAGGTTTGAGTGGTGGTTTGGCTGTTTGGTGGAGAGAAGGTGTTTGTTTTAATTTTGTTGATGTTTCAAAGAATGTTATTCATGCTGAGGTGGGTGCTTCTTTTCTGGAAGGCACTGTCTTTGTTTCCTTTGTCTATGGTCCTCCTAGTAGTGTGGGAAGGGATGATTTTTGGAGGAAGTTGAGGGATGTCAGACCTGCTGGTGAGGATGCTTGGGTTTGCATTGGGGATTTTAATGATATTTTGTGTCCAGAGGAAAAGCAAGGTGGTAATGTCAGATTGCCTGGTTCTTTTGAAAGGTTTAGAGGCTGGATGTTTGAGTGTGGTATGATGGATTTGGGGTTTAAAGGATGCAATTTTACATGGTCAAATGGTCAAGGTTTGGATGGGTTTATCAGGGAAAGAATTGATCGGGCTGTTTGTAATGATGTTTTCAGAGAAACGTTTCCTTTGGCCCTGGTGGTGCATAATGAGATGATCTATAGTGATCATTGCTTGATTTTCTTGGATCTTTTTCATAATTTCAGAAGAGGTCCTAGAAGATTTCGTTTTGAGAGCTATTGGATAACTCATCAAGAATATGGTGAAACTGTGAGGTCTGGGGATCTATCTAACTCTGGTTTGGATCCTATTTCTGATGTTGCTGATCGTTTGATGGGTTGTGAGAAGGTTTTGAAGGTTTGGAGTAGGAGGAATTTTCCAAATAATAAGAAAGCTATTGAAGATTTAAAGGGCAGACTTGCTTGTTTAAAGCAAGGTGTGTGGTCTGAGTTTAAGGCAGTTGAGGCTGCTAAGATAAAAAGTGAGATTGAGGAAAAATGGCGTCTTGAGGAAGAGTATTGGGGGCAGCGTGCAAGGTTGAACTGGGTGAAGTATGGGGATAGTAATTCTAAGTTTTTTCATCTCTGTACTGTACAAAGAAGGTTGAGGAATAGAATTGTAAAAATAAAGAATAATGATGGTTCTTGGGTGGAGGGGAATGAGGAGATTGCTGGATGTTTTAAAGATTTCTTTGTAGATCTGTTTTCTTCCGATGGGCAGAGAGATTTTAGTGATGCTTTGGAAGTTGTTAATCCAGTTATTTCTGATGTTGTGAATATTGACCTGATGAAACCTGTGACTGTCAGTGAGGTGAGGGATGCTGTTTTCAGTTTGGGTAAAGATAAAGCTCCAGGGCATGATGGTTTTTCTGGTGTATTTTTTCAGTCTGCTTGGAGTGAGATTGAAGAGCAGCTTGTAAGTATGGTGGCTAGCTTCTTTAATGGTAGTGGTGTGTTGGGTGGGTTGAATGTTACAGATATTGTGGTCTTGCCAAAAGTTAATAGGTCTGAATGGGTGTCTCAGTTTAGGCCTATAAGCTTGTGTAATTTTGCATATAAAGTGGTCTCAAAGGTAATGGTGAATAGAATGAAAGAGGTGTTACCTAAGATAGTGTCGGATCAGCAAAGGGCTTTTGTTCCTGGAAGATTGATTCAGGATAATATCTTTGTTGCTCATGAGGCTTACAGTTATTTGAAGAATAAAAGGAGTGGAAATAAAGTTGAAGTTGCCATTAAGATGGATATGAAGAAAGCATATGATAGGGTTGAATGGGATTTTTTGGAAGCTGTGATGTTGAAGTTGGGGTTCTGTGCAGGATGGGTCTCGTTGGTAATGAAGTGTGTTTCTTCTGTAAAATATAATTTGCTTCTAGAAGGTAAAGTTGTTGCTGATTTCATTCCTGAGAGAGGGTTGAGACAGGGTGACCCTCTCTCTCCATATTTGTTCATCCTTGTGGCTGATGTGTTATCAAGTTTGGTGAGTAGAGCTTGTGTGCGGAAGCAACTCAAGGGTATTAAGATGGCCAGGGGATGTCCAGAGTTGTCTCACTTGTTTTTTGCTGATGATGCTCTTTTCTTTATAAGAGCTTCAGTGGAAAATTGCAGGGTGATGAGAGGTATTCTGGATGTGTATTGTAGAGCTTCGGGTCAAAATGTTAATCTTGACAAATCTGGTCTTTTTTTCTCTGCTAACGCTGGTCAGGATGTGAGAGACGCTGTTTGTGATAGCTTGGGTGTTTGTGATCAGAGGGCTCCAGGGTTGTATTTGGGCTTGCCTGCTGTCTGGGAAAGGTCGAAGGTTTCTGCTCTCAGGTTTGTGGTGGACAAGGTAAAGAAGAAGATGGGAGGGTGGAAGCAGAAGTTTCTTTCCCAAGCTGGTCGTGAGGTTTTGATAAAGGCAGTATGTAATGCTGTCCCGTGTTTTGCTATGAATTGCTTTAAATTCCCAAAGAGAGTTTGTATGGAGCTTGATAGTCTCATTTCAAATTTTTTTTTGGGGTAAGCAGGGTGAGGGTGGTAAAATCCATTGGGTGGCCTGGCAGAAATTAACTAAGTCAAAAAAGCAAGGGGGAATGGGTTTTAGAGATTTTTCTTGTTTTAATGATGCTTTACTTGCTAAGCAAGCTTGGAGATTGATGAGTAGTCCTGAGGAATTATGGGCTAAGCAACTTAGGGGAATTTATTTTCCTAATGGCTGTTTTATTGATGCAAAAAAAGGTTCTAGAGCATCCTGGGGATGGTCTAGTTTGTTAGTTGGAAGAGATTTGTTGGTGAAAAATTTAATGTGGAGGGTGGGGGATGGCTGTAGTATTAAAATTTGGGGTGATAGGTGGGTGCCTGGAATTCCGGGGGGAAGGCTTGGTGTTGTGCAGGGTGGGTTGAGTTCAGGTTTGCAGAAGGTGAGTGATCTTATTGATGATAATGGAAGATGGTGTTTGAATGAGTTGAGGCAATGGGTTACTGTTGAGGAGTATAATGCTATTTTGAGAATTCCTCTTTCTCAAACTGGTAGTGTTGATAAGTTAGTTTGGCCTGATGTTAAGAATGGGAGGTTCACGGTGAAGAGTGGATATCATTTTGCTAAACGGTGTGTTGAGGCTGACAGGGATTTGGGAGCGTGTTCTTCGTATTCCTGTTCTGAGAAACTTTGGAAGACTGTTTGGAGTGGTTGTTTTCCTCCAAAGGTGCAGAATTTCCTGTGGAGGGCTTGTACTGGAGCGTTAGCTACTAGGAGTAATCTCTGTAGGAGGAATTGTGGGTTGGATTTTTCTTGTCCTATCTGTGGCAGTGAGGAAGAATCTGTGGAGCATCTGTTATTAACTTGTGAATGGGCTAGAAGAATCTGGTTTGGGAGTGGGTTGAATTTGAGAATTGATCTGAGGAGTATTTCTTGTTTTGGGAGATGGTGTGAAGATTGGTTAGTCAACTGTGCTGAGTTTGATGATGCAGCTAGATGTGTTTTTGGGTTTACTTGCTGGTTTATCTGGAAAGAAAGGTGTAGGGTGGTTTTTGAAAATGGTGCTTTGGATCCTGATAAAGTTTGTGCAGGTATCATGCATTGCGCTTCAGAGTTTTGGTTGTCTAAAAGTGGTGGTGTGTCAGTCAAGGATGATGATGCGGTTGTGCAGAAAGCTACTGGTAAGTGGTCTCCCCCTCCTGAGGGTTTTATAAAGGTTAACTGTGATGGTAGTTTTAGGGAAGACCTTGGGAGGGGGGGAATTGGTGTTGTCATGAGAACGAGTGATGCTGTGATATGTGATGGGTTTAGTGGGGATTGTACTGTGGCTTCTGCTTTTGTGGCTGAGGCTTGTGCTATGAGAATGGCTTTGAATATGTTGATTGTTAAAAGTTGCAGAAATGTCATCATTGAGTCGGATTGCAGGGAGCTGGTTTGTGTTGTAAATTCTGGGTTGTATAATGGTGATTGGAAATGTTCTTCGGTATTGGAAGATATTATGCAGCTGAAGAAGAAGTTGATTGGAGTGGCTGTCAGTCATGTTGATAGAGGTGCAAATTTGGCAGCTGATTGGCTTGCCAAGAAGGGTGTTGAGAAGATGTGTCCTTGGGATTGGGTGGTTTCACCCCCATCTTCTCTTGATGTCATTTTGAGAAATGATGCTGGTTTGCTGAGTGAAGATACTGGAATTGGCTGATTGTTTTGCTGGGTTGTGCTGGTGCTGTGCTCTTTGTTTTGTTCGTCTGTTTCTTGGTTTTTTGCTGCTTTTTGTTTTGTGGGTTTGGGTTGTAGCTGGGCTGTTTGGGTTTTTTGTTGTTTTGGTGTTTCTGTTCTTATTGGTGGCTGTATTTCGTTTTGGTTGGTTGAATGAAATGAGGTTTTGGATCAAAAAAAAAAAAAAAAAAAAAAGNAAAAAAAAAAAAAAAAAAAAAAAAAAGAAAGGGCATATTGAGTAGGCGAATGAGGCATATCAAACAGTACTCTGTTGAATTCATGGTTGGGATAATGAGAGCAACCATGGAAGAACTCTTCAAACAACATTTTGGAGATGAAGTCATAGAAGAGTTATTTCAGCGCTTTGCTGATAAATTGGCTCAGGATTTGAATAGTGTACAACCAATAATTCGTGAATATGAAGTGTTGTTTGTCATTCTCAAACGTAAATGATAAACTAAGCAAGAATAGAGCCAGATCTTATCTTGTTTACTCAAGGGTTTTTGAATAAAATGTCTACAAGAATGGTTTACAGAGGAGTCTAATAAGAAGTACATCCTAATCCCATTTCTAAGTTTATATTTTAAGTAAAAGACAATGAGTATATGTAATATCAAAAGTGTAGTATCATACTTTAGCATTTTATGTGTTTATTATGTGTAAGGTGAATGATGTTTATTATATGTTGCAGAATAATCTAATGTTGTAGACTTTATATATATATATGTGTGGTTTTATTTGTTTCTAGCATCCATGAATAAAGTTAATAAAAGTTGCAGCAACTTTTATTTGTCCCTACAAACAAATCATAGAAAGTTTTTGTCATTTCTTTAGGTCATAGGGGAATTCATATGACCATTGACCACCAAACTTGTTGCTGCACAACCATATTGCTAATGTAGGAGAATTATTTAATTTTATTTTCAAAATAGATATTTTATACTAAAACAAGATTAGATAAAATACTAACTGTGATAAACCATATTAGGTCCTTGTATATATGCTTGTAGCAGTTCAATTTTGTCTTCAGTTTATATTTAATGCAATAATTGGGAATCTCTTAGTTCACATGCACTAGTCAACTGTTCTCTCTGGCTTGTGGTTATTATTATTACATCAAGAGCAATATAATATAAATAACGTTAATTGTTATATTAAATGTTGGGAAATTATAGAGCGAGCGTAGCGGAAGAAGGTAAAATTAGAAATTTTCGCATAGCCTATAATTTCCTTCCAGGATCCACTAACTGTGTTTATACTAGTAGGGAAAGAAGTTTACCAAAATTTAATCGGTAGCTTTTAAAAATGCGATTCCGAGAAGTACACAGCAACGTGTGTCCTTCCTCTGCCGGTGATCCACGCGAACAGTTTAGCAGACACCCAGGTGCTAGCCTCCTTCTCTTCTCCAAGAGAATGCGGGAACCCAATCTACGAATTTTGAATTTTCAAGAACACTTCTTGAAAACTCAAGAACCAAGTGGCGCACTTCAAGAGATGAACCAAGAACTGACTTCTTGGCACCTCTCTCTTCCCACACACACAAGACGCCTCAAGCCCTAAACCTTTTAGGGTTTTTTTCGAATTCTCTCAAGCCCTAAACTCTTTAGGGTTAGACGAATTTTTCCTCCCCACTTAGGCGAGTTTTTCTCTCACTCCCTAGGTTGGTCGACTTGTGTTATGTCTCATAGGGTTATGAGACTTGTGTGGTATTTAAATAGTTTCATTAGGGAATCACATTCTTAACTCATGAAAATAGGGAATTATAATAAAGAAAATAGGGATTCATTCCCCAAATCTTGATTATGATATTACACTAATATTATAATTCAAAATTAAAAGGCAATTCAAATTTAAATTTCAAGATCAAATCTTGAAAACTAAATCTTGAATGTCCAATCCCCATTGGTCAAGAGGATTTGAATTCTTAATTAAAATATTACTTTAATATCTTAATTTGAAATTCAAAGTGTAATCTTGAAATCCAAAATGCAAGATCAAATCTTGCCCCTTGGATCCAAGTCATGCGCCATCCTCTTGTCCATTTTAAAAGAATTTAATAAATAAGATAACAACTCTAACTCTTAGGAAGTTATCATAATCTTATTAATATCTCTAACAAATTGAATTAAAATATTACCCTAATATCTTAATTCAAATTTGAATCTTGAATTCAAATTCCCTAACAATTTTGAATTAAAATATTACCCTAATATCTTAATTCAAATTTGAATCTTGAAATCAAAATCAAATCTTGAATTCAAATTCAAATCTTAATTTAAATTAACAAAACATTTTTATTAATTAAAATCAAGAAAGAGGCGCCACCCTCTCTCTCTTGTTATCCAATATTAAAGAATTTAATAAATCAATAATCCCCTAACTTTTAGAAGGGTTATTCAATTTATTATTTCCTAATATTTTAAACAAGAATTCAATTGTAAATAGATTAATCAAATTAACTATTTAACAATTAATATATTTTAACTTGTCTAACAAATTTAAATATCACAAATGTAGATCTTATTTAAGACAACACTTCATGTCCTAGACATTCAACTATGTCTTAAATTGTGTCACTAAAGTGACTCACGAATTAAACCCTAATTCGTGTCCCATTATGGTATCTTGATCCTGCTCGTGTGTGACCCAGCAAGCCTCACGTGAAGTTGGCAGCAAGCCATCTCTATGACTCACAAGTCGAGAGCGGACTCTAGCAAGCCATCACGACTACCCAAAACACGTGAGTTATCGCTTTGACATAAACGACTTAACCTTAGTACCACCTTGTCATAATCTCTATTGTCACACGATATTTTGGTCATGGATAAGGCACGGGAAAGTCATCCTTATCCAAACCATAACTTTCTCGATTCCTTGAGTTAGTCTCATTTCCCTGTGTGGCCACACATTCCTTGGACAGACTCATCGAGGGGCCCAATTAAATATCTCTCAACTTAATGAGGGACAAAATTCCTTCTTGGTCAACCACATTCCTCAGCACGGTAAACAACCAAACTCGTACCTAGCCTGTATGGCTACCCTGTTACGGGCAACGTTGGAGTAGGCCAAAGTTCAACATCTACAACGCCGGAATAGTCAAGACCTCAGGTCTAAGGGCATCGTGACAAGTGTACAGGAGAGGCTAGCTCATGACTAAACCCACGCAGGACTCTCCGGGTCTGTCCAGCAACTTGTAACCCTTTACATTATTGCACCATGACTCTCGTGAAGCATCTCATGCATGTATCCCCATACACCGAAGTCATGCTGGTCTTAGTTCATTCACGTTCCCACATGAATAATCGACCAGGGACAGTTTAGAATAATTATCACATAATTAATCAAGGATTGTTATCATAGTAAACATGCTAATAATATGATAACGACTCAATTTACCATCTATAAATTAGTCAATCAATATGTTCATACATATAAAATGATTGGCCCTAAGGCACAATCTCCATCATTAATCAGAATATATATAGAGTAAACTAATAATTCGGTCTCTGGAAATTTACCAAGCTTACAATTTGATCCTTGAAAGGTTGAAATACACTGTTTAGTCCTTAGAAAAACAAAACAGTATACTTAATAGTCATTTTCATGAACTAAATGGTATACCATTTTAATCTTTCAAGAACTAAAGTGTGTGCTTCAATCTTTCAAGTGTTAGCCAAGTTATATCCTTGCCAACGGCTATAGCTTGGGCGTCAGCTCTACTGTGGGCTAAGGAAATAAAGTTATATCCTTGCCGACTGCTATAGCTTTTGGCTTAGTGGTTAGCGCTTGATTTTATCATTAAGAACTGAGTTATTAATTTAGTGATCTTTCGAAGACCAAATTGTTAATTTACTATATATATATAATTATATGTCTCAGGCCAAAAAAAAAATAATATATAATTATATATCCTATCAAAAAACGAAGAGTCATATAGATGTGAATGTTGTTGTTGTAACATCCTATTGATAAAAGAGATTAAATCGTAAAATTTAGAAATTTTTCCAAAACGAGCGGGTATGATTTGGGAGTATAAACATGCCTAAGGGGTAAAATAATTGAAACAGATCCTTTGAGAACTAAACTGAAAAATAAAAAAAGTTATTGTAACTTAAGTTAAATATTAGAAAGAAAGGTATGGGGATGTTGTAAATAAAGGGGGGAATTGAATCATGGAAGAAAAAAAAAGTTTCAAGGGGTTTAAAGATAATATCTTAAGGAATGGAGGACTTGTGATTATACGATTTAGAAAGTTTTGGGGGAGGAAGTGTAATTCTAGCCTTTTAATAAAAAGGCACATAAAAGAGGCCGAGTAGCAGGTAAGGAAAAGAAGAAAAGAAGAAAGAAAGAGAGAAGAGAAAGAGGCGAGAAAGAGAAAGAAGAGGAAGAAAGAAGGGGAAGAAGAAGAAATTGAAGCTCAAACCTCAACTCACTCACTCACCCTAGGTAGGGTTTTGCCTCTCTCTCCTCATCTCAAATCCTATTTCTCTCATGGGTTTGCCTACGGTCTCTTAAGGGATTTTCTGAATGATGATGAACTTGATGAATGATCATAATGTTGTGGATGCATTTTATGACTATTTGGTTGATTTCTATGTTGGAAAACAAGTTTTATGGGGTTAAGATTGGGATATATGTAAATCTGATTTTCTGCCCTGTATTTGGAGCTTCCCATGAGTTTGCCGCCGGGAGGCTCCAGCGAACTGTATTGGGCATGGAGTTTTTCTGAAATTCTTGCTATGTCAGTTTCTTTTCTTTGTAGTTTACTCCTTGGAACTTGTAAATGAGTTTTTAAAGTGGCCAAAAGATGAGTTTTATGATGAGTGTGAAAGTATTTGATAAATGGATTAAGATTATGATTACTAAATGAAATATGTTTATAAAGGAATGTTTTGCAAGATTATGGCATGTGTTAGAGAAATTGGGATTTGGAAATTGGTATGAAAGGTGAATGAAATGTGAGTTAATATGGAATGTCTGATAAAGGCTTGTGAAAGTTAGTGAATTGGGTATGTTTGTTGTATACTTGCCCTCTTTAAAGGATTTCGGACTTATGTGCAAGTGATTATGCATGAATTGAGACTAACCATGTTTAAATGTTTGGAATATAAATAAAGTAATGAATTGATTGGAAATGACATGAGATATCTTATCGTGTTCTTGCCGGAATGGATTGAGCATAGTGGAGTTAATGATAAAGATTGATAAATGTGTTGCAAGTAAATAGAATGTGATTGATACTATTTGGAGAAGTACGAGGTTATGCACGATTGTTGAACTATGATTGATGTAGTGCGTGTTTGTGCATGTCATGATTCATTGAGGGGCGAGTCCCTCCTCGTTTACTCGCGATGAGTATTCGGGTAATGGCCATGGTGGATTCCATGGTTGGCCTAAGTGTGAATCCTTTAGGTGACATGTTGATTGGTAATGTGCGCACACCGGGAGACGTCCTGGATGCTTAGGTCTTGATGACCATTGTTTTATGAATCATGACCTTTGTGTTGGCTTACTTGTATGAGGTATTTGGTTGGCACAATTTGTCACCGCCAACGGTATTGTTTATACAAGCATTGTTTCATTATGAATGATTGATACGGTTGATAAATGACAGTGGTTACGTAAATGTTTAATGTACTAATTGGTCTGTGAGTTTTATAATTGCTTGTATGTTTAGAAATGCATGTGTACACCTTGTTAGAAGTTTGTGTTTTGAGTGGGGGTTGTGGTTTAAGTAGAGAGACTTAAACTCTACAGAGAATTCCCAAATTCTCATCCTGCAACACTTCAGTTGTGTTAGTGCAAGTTTAAAGTGGAAGAGTTCGTGCTGAGAGCTCAGTAAAGACTGAAGGTAGTTTAGTTTAGTTTTATTGTTGTCTGTTGACTGAGCTGGGCCCTACGTGGTTGTTTAGAGGCGGAGCCTCATGTATTGTTATCAGTTTTTGATTTTTTGAGTTTTAAAAGGGCCGAGTAACACGTGTATTTCTTATTTAACATAAGATTTACCCTTAAGCAGATAAGGACGTTACAGTTGTGGGGAAGGAGAAAAAAAATCCATACTCAGAAAGAAGAATGAAACCTGATGAGGGAATCAATCAATCATACCCCATGAATGCTGGAGATGGTCCTCATGGATATGCCAACAATTCAGGCCACCATGTACATACATACTTTTATAGTTTCATGTACCCATATATATATCTGAAATGATTGAATCTTATATATTTCTTTATTTACTTATAGAGGAGAGTAATAGAAGCATCAAAAGACCTTATCAATGATGTCATTCAAGATGAGCTTGAAATTGATTCAAGTTGTGTGGATGGGTCAAAGGCATTTGGAATAGCAGATTTAGGATGTTCTGTTGGGCAGAACACATTTATAGCAGTGCAGAACATCATAGAAGCAGTGGAAAGAGTGTACAAAGCAAATAATCAAATCAATTCTTCATCATCACTTGAATTCCATGTGTTCTTCAATGATCATTACAACAATGATTTCAATTCTCTATTCAGATCATCATCTTATGCCTCAAGAAACTACTGTGCTGCTGGTGTGGCTGGATCTTTCTATGGCCGTTTGTTTCCAAAGTCAAGCCTTCACTTTGTCAATTGCTCTTATTCACTTCAATGGATGTCCAAAGTTCCAAAAGAGGTATGTCTAGCTTAATTTTTAGGTTAAAGTAAAAGGCAAACCGATTAGGTTGCAAACAACTCTACCTATATAAAAAGTTGGAATAAACCTACTTATAATTTATTTGTCCTTAAATTTATACAAAAGCTACTATTTAATTCTTAAACATTGAAAATACACTTTTCGATTCTTATTTTCAAATAAATTTTAGGGTAAATTACGCATAAGGTCCCTGTGGTTTGGGGTACTTTGAGATCGGGTCCCTGTGGTTTGAAAAGTTACAATTTAGGAACTGAGGCTTGTTCCATTAGCAGAAAAAGGCCTTCCGTCCAAAATTTAAAGGAAATTTGGGTTAAAATACCATTTTAGGACTCTAACTATTAATTTTCTATGGTTGAATATAATTGCAAAACAATCCCTCGAGTTTTGTCAAATCAAAAAAATTTTCAATAGCCAGAGTCAAAGTTTCCAAAATTTTTTTGTTTTTGCATCAAAGTCCCTCCCTCATAAAAACAAAGAGTCAGATGCATAGAAAAATGTTAATTAGGGTCTTAAAATGGAATTTTAGCCCAAATTTTCATTAAATTTTGGACGAAGGGCTCTTTTCTGCTAACAAAGCAAACCTCAGTTCCTAAATTGCAACTTTTCAAATCACAAGGACCCGATCTCGAAATAACCACATGGACCTTCAATATAATTTACCCTATAATTTAACTATATATTCACTGATAACCACCCTCCTTTTGTAATTTTAATTTTTGGTAATATATTGATGAAATTGATTGTATATATATTTAAATATATCAGAGGACCCATAATGAGCTAATTCAATATCAAAGCACATCTTAAGTTGGTAAGTTGTATTAAGATGAAGCAATAGAAGATTAAGAAAAAATCAAGGTCAAAGTGAAAGTTTGGTCCTAAATCTTTTGTTCAGTTCTCAATTTGGTCCTATATCTTTTTTTGCCGCACTTTTGGTCTCATATTTTTGCAAAAAGTCTGAATTTGGTTCCATATCAATTTTGGTCTCATATCTTTTGGTCAGATTGGAGAATTGGTCTCATATCTTCGCAAAAGATTCCATTGTTAATTCCACCTGATCAAAGATATGAGACCAATTCTGCATTTGGCCCAAGGATATATGAGACCAATTCTGTATTTAACCCAAAGATATGGACCAATTTGTAACAAAAAAAGATATGCGATCAAATTGGGATCTGACCCAAAGATTCGAGACTAAAAGTGCAACAAAAAAATATACGAGACCAAATTGAGAACTGAGCCAAAGATATAAGACCAAAAATCAAATATGGTTAAAAATGAGCTGAAATAAATTAGTCTCTTTTGTCGAGTTGTGTAGTTTCAAGTATTAATGCTTAAAATTTGATTCCTACAGGTTGTGGATAAGAAATCACCTGCTTGGAATGGAAATAGAATTCACTATAGTAATTCTAGTGAGAAAGTTCATGAGGCTTATGCTGCTCAATACAAGAAGGACATTGAATGCTTTTTGAGTGCAAGAGCACAAGAAATTGTGGAAGGAGGATTGATGTTGATTGTGGTGCCTTCTCAACCAACTCAGTCTACTGTATCCCAAACTTCTCATGCTGCAATGTTTAGGCACTTTGAATCCTGCCTTTCTGATTTGGTCAAACTGGTATGTGAATACAATCACTTTTAATTTTTATGTTTTAAGGCCCTCTTTGGGATTCCATTAACTTTTCTATTATCTTAATTATTACATTAGTTTAAGGGTAAATTACACTTTGGTACCTTGTTCTTTCAAAAGTGACACTTTGGTACCCTGTTCTTTCAACAGTGACATTTTGGTACCCTAACAAAGATAGAACATGGTAACAAATCATGAAAGAACAAGGTACCAAAGTGAAATCGGTCTACAGAACAAGGTACCAAAGTGTTAATGGTGTAAAAAACAGGGTGCAAAATGTCACTTTTGAAAAAACAAGGTACCAAAATGTTAACGGTGCAAAGAACAGGGTACCAAAGTGTCACTTTTGAAAAAACAGGGTTACAAAGTGAAATTGGTCTATAAGACAGGATACCAAAGTATAATTTACCTTAATTTAATGACTGTACAGCGTTAAGTTGTTTGTTTATACATTACAGGGACACATTAGTGAGGAGAAAGTTGATGCATTCAACATACCTGTCTACCATCCAACATCAAAGGAATTGGAGGCAATAATAAAGGAAAATGAGAATTTTGGAATAGAAAGAATGGGCATATTGAATTCAAGAATGAATTTTATTAAACTTTCTGTTGAATTGTACGTTGGGATAATTAGATCAGCCATGGAAGAACTCTTCAAACAACACTTTGGAGATGAGGTTATACAAGAGCTATTTCAACGATTTTCTGATAAAGTGGCTCAGAATTCGGATATGTTAGATCCAAATCCTCATATATACGAAGTCTTATTTGTCATTCTCAAACGTAAGTAAATTATATTATAGGGTAAATGCACTTTGGTACCCTGTGGTTAGAATCGAATTTACTTTGTTACCCTGAAAGACAAAATTTGACACTTTGATACCCTGAGGTTTGCTCCGTTAGCATTTTAGTACCCTGTGGTTATTTTCCGTCAAGATTTAACAAAAAGTGGTGACGTGGCTCAATCTTAGCCGTCGATTTCTACTACATCTTATCTGTTAGTTTCTATTGATGCTAAACCATATTTCACTCTTCCACAAGATTTCTTTTGTGCGTTTAAGTCCTCTCCCTTTGGTAAAACAAATCAAAACACGACAAACTAAAAGAATTGATGAAGTTTTCTAGAATTTCATTTCAACAACTAAAGAGTTATTAAAAAAGAAATTGTAGAAAAATCGTTAGTTTTGATGAATCAAATTATTCAAATTTACTTTAAAAATTTCATCAAAGTAGTTGTATTTGAATATGAGTAGGACTAAATCATATTGCATTTATTTTCAAGCTTTAGGATTGATATATAATTATCTACTTTCTTCTATTTTTCAAAATTACATTTTGACCCCAAAAAGTTTTTATAATTTTTATTTTAGTCCTCAAATATCATGATCTAAGGACGTTTTTTGTAAATTTTGAAACTATTTGGGGGAATTCTGTAATTTTTTCTAAAATTTTGTAAAATTTATCTTCTCACTTTCGAACCACACAGTTTTAGGACAAAATTGCATTTTATTTTTCAAATTTTGGACTAATATGTAATTTTATTCTTTTTCCAATATTTTTCATAATTACATTTTGACACCAAAATTTTGTTATAATTTTTATTGTAATCCTCAAATATTATGATCTAGGTTTTTGAAAATTTTGAAACTATTTGGGGGCATTTTGCAATTTTTACAAAAGTGCTAACAACTTTCAGTTAAATCTTGACGGAAAATAACCACAGGGTACCAAAGTGCTAACGGAGCAAACCTCAGGGTACCAAAGTGTCAAATTTTGTCTTTCAAGGTACCAAAGTGGATTCGGTTCTAACCACATGGGACTAAAGTGCATTTTACCCTATATTATATTATATTATATATGTATATGTTGTTTGGTTTTACGGAGTGACGAAATAAATTGGAGGTTAAATTAATGTGATGGTCCTTTAACTCTCTTTATATATATTTGATAGGGAAAAATGTAACAATATCCCTTGAACTTTGGGTCATCTGGAAGTAGACCCTTGAACTATCAATTTTAAAAATCAAATCCTTAAACTTTGAAGGTTTAGGAATTAGATCATTCCATCGATTTTTGCACTAACGATGTTAATTATTAATAGGATAAATTATACTTTGGTACCCTGTGATTTGGCCATATTCCAATTTGGTACCCTGTGGTTTAAAAAGTGACATTCTGGTATCCTATGGTATTCTCCGTTAACACTTTGGTATCTAGAGCTTTAATTCTGTTAGAAAGTTAACAGAAATTGGAATTTTTGGAGCTATTTTATAATTTTAACCATAACAACTTTTGCAAAAATTACATATTGACCCCCAATATTTTTGGAAAATTACAAACAGGTCCTTGTATACATATTATCTAAGGACTAAACTGAAAAATATAAAAACGTTTTGGGGGTCAAAACATAATATTTGAAAAATATAAGACAGAATATAGAATTTCAAAACAATTCCAGTTTTGGAAAAATTTTGCAATCTAGTCCTATTAAGATATAAAATTTTGTGTTTTTAAGGACCATTTTAAAGATATTTAAATATTTATGAGTGTTTTAGTAATTTCAACATCTTTTTTCTGCATTAAAACTGCCTCTTATCTCCCAAAGATGGTTAAAATTACGAAATAGCTCAAAAAATGTCAATTTCTGTTAATTTTTTAACGGAATTAAAGCTCAGGGTACCAAAGTGTTAACAGAGAATCCTCTAGATGAGTTTCTGTTCTTCCCCATCCTCCATTCAAATTTTTTATTCGCTTTTAGTGTTTGTAAAAAGGGTAAGCACCTGTCAGCAAACCTGAATGTAAAGAGAGCTATCGATGAGCAATACTCGTTTTATTGATAAAAAGTATGCGTCGAAAGACGCCTTACATGGCAGCAAATAAAATTTTGACACGGACAGAAACTAAAAACATGACGTGACTGAAATAAGACTCGAAACAAAACTCGAAATAAGATAGTAGCTGTAAAGCTTTATTGCCGAGGAGGCGTTAGGCGCCTTCTACCTCGACAGGAACCTATGGAGAGCCGCTAGCCTGCCGTTGAGGCGTTGGACTTCCTTGACTGATTTTGGAGACTTCATCTCTAGAATGGCTCTGCACTGATCTGGGTTTTCTTCGATCCCTCTGTTAGTCAGCATGACGCCGTCATCCTTTCAAGTCCTCGGTGTTCAGCTTCATCTGGTACTTGCGCAGCTGGTTGAAGATTTCTTTCAAGTCCTCGGTGTGCTTTCCACCTTCCTTGGTCTTCACCACCATGTCGTCGACGTAGACTTCCAAATTCTTTCCTATGTAATCCCTGAAGAAGAGATCCATCATCCTTTGGTAGGTGGCGCCCGCATTTTTCAATCCGAAAGGCATCATCGTGTAGCAGTATGTTCCCAGCTCTGTTATGAAAGCCGTTTTTTCGGCGTCCTCGGGATTCATCTTTATCTGGTTGTAGCCGCTGAAGGCATCCAGAAAACTCATCGTTTTGTGACCACAGGTCCCATCCACCAGTTTGTCAATGTTAGGCCGTGGATAATGGTCTTTTGGGCAAGCCTTATTTAGATCCGTGAAGTCCACACACATCCTCCATTTGCCGTTGGCTTTCTTGACCAACACCACGTTGGAAAGCCACTCAGGGTACTTGGTTTCTCTGATGAAACCTGCAGCTAACAGCTTGCCTACTTCTTCTTTGATCGCCATCTGACACTCATGGCCAAAGAGGCGTTTACGCTGGATCACTCCTTGCCTGCCATCAGTGTTGAGGCTGTGGCAGATAAGGTTTGGGTCAATCCCTGGCATGTCTGCAGGACACCAGGCGAAGACATCTGAGGACTCCCTTAGGAGTTGGATGAGCTCGGCCTTTTCGGCCTCGTGTAGCAGCATATTAACTTGTACGGTTTTCTCCGTATCTTCTCCCAGCTGTATAGCTTCTAAGTCCCCCGTTGGTTTTGGCCTCTGAACAGAGACCTCATCTCTGAAGTCTTCTACCTCACAATTCAGAACTTTAGGCTCCACTGCTTTATGGGCGCTCTCATCTTCCTTGATGGCCCTTGTCTTTCTTCTCCGCTCTTCCTCGTTAGTCTTCTCAAGACTCACCGCATAGCACTGTCTAGCTGTTTTCTGGTTTGTTCTCACTTGCCCTACTCCCTGTGGAGTTGGGAATTTCATGCGCAGGTGAGCAGTGGATATTACCGCTCTCATCTTGTTCAAGGAGGGGTGCCCAAGGAGGACATTGTATGCCGAGGGCGCCTACACTACTAAGAATTCCATAGTGTTACTTGTCACTCTTGGGTACTCCTCCACGGTGAGTCGCAAGTCAATCTTTCCAATGGCTGGAGTCTGGTCTCCTGTGAACCCTATCAGGCTTCCATAGTGCTCTTTCAGGTCCAACATTGGAATGCCTAGCTGGTCGAAGCATGGCTTGTACATAATGTCTACAGAAGAGCCCTGATCCACCATGATCCTTTCCACCGTAAAACTGCCGATCTGGGCTGTGATTACCATGGGTTCATCATAGTCTTGGTTGACCTCCCACAATTCGTCGTCAGTGAAGACTATGGGTTCGACCCATCTGATGGAGATTGTGCCCTAGGGCCAATCATCTTATAGATATGTTGTGAACATATCAATTAATTTATAGAGATAAATTAATGGTTATCACATTATTAGCATGTTTACTGTGGTAACAGTCCGTGATTAATTATAGGATAATTAATCTAAACTGTCCCTGGTCGCTCATTCAAGTGGGAACTTGAAATGAACTAAGACCAGCATGACCTCGGTGCATAGGGATGCATGCACTAGATGCTGGTACGAGAGTCATGGTGCAATTACGTAAGGAGTTACGAGTTGCTGGACTGACCCGGAGAATCCTACATGGTTTTAGTCATTAGCTAGTTTCTCTTGTACACCTGTCATGATGCCCTCAAGACCTGAGGTCTTCATCATTCCGGCGTTGTAGTTGTCAGACTTTGGCTTAGTCTAACGTTACCCGTAGCAGGGTAGCCATAAGGGCTAAGTACAGGTTTGGTTGATTACCGTGCTGAGGAATATGGTTGACCAAGATGGAATTTTGTCCCTCATAGGGATGGGAGATATTTAACTGGGCCCCTCGATGAGTCTGTCCAAGGAATGTGTGGCCACACTGGAAATTGGGACTTACTCAAGGTATCGAGAAAGTTTAGGTATGGATTTTGGATGACTTTCCCATGCCTGATCCATCACCGAAATATCGAAGGACAAAAAGGGAACTTGACAAGGCGGTACTGAGGTTAAGTCGTTTCGGCGTTAAACGATAACTCACGTGTTTTGGGTAGTCGTGATGGCTTGCTAGAGTCCGCTCTCGACTTGTAAGTCATAGGGATGGCTTGCTGCCAACTTCGCGTGGGGCCTGCTGGGTCACACACGAGCAGGATCAAGATGCCACATCGGGACACGAATTAGGGTTAATTCGTGGGTCACATTGGTGACACCGTTTGAGACATAATTGACTGTTTGGGACAAGAAATATTGTCTTAAATAAATATCTACAGATATATGATATTTAAATTTGTGGGACAAATTTAAATATATATATATATATATGATTAAATAGATAATGTGATAATGCTATTTATAATTATATTCCTATTTATAATATTGGGAATAAATAAATTAAATAAGTTTCCTAAAAGTTAGGAAATTATTGATTTATTAAATTCACTAATATTAGGATAAATAGGGATGAGGTTGGCGCCTAACACTAGCCTATTTTAATTAATAGAAATGTTTTATTAATTAAAGTCATGGCTTGAAGATTTGAAATTTGAATAGATTTGATCTAGATTTCAAATGATTGAATTAAATATATTAAGGTAATATTTTAATTCAATAATAATATATATATGGGTTAGTCGAATTTTAGGTCTAGTTTGAATTTAAATATTAGTGTAATATTTTAATTCAATAAAGACTAAAATTCAAGATTCAAAAGATTGACTTAAGATATTATGATAATATCTTAAATCAATATTGTTGGAAAATAACAAATTAGTTATAACTACCTAAGAGTTAGGTTTGTTATTTTGATTTATTAAATTCCAACAAATTGGAAGCGGGACTAGGCGCATGGCTTGGATATCTTTTGGGAAGATTTGATCTTCCAAATTGATTCTCCAAGATTGCATTTGGATCCAAATTATAATATTAAGGTAATATTATAATTAGGAATTCAAGTCCTAAAATTATGATTTTAGTGTAATCTCATAATTTAATAATTTGATAATCATATAATTTTTGGGAAACCCTAATTATAATTATCAAATCTAAAACCCTATATATACATATAGAGCAAAAGTCGACTTACTCTAATGTCTCTCATACCTTGGGAATTTCGACTTTTAGCTAGTTTTTCACAAGAGCAAAATTGTTTTGAGTCTTGGTGAAAGAGTGAGAGAGAAAACACAAACCTAGTTTCTAGAGAGAGAAAGTGGCGCATAAACCTAAAAGTGTTTTAGGGTTTGTGTGTCAAGGTTGTGTGAGATCAAGGATAGGATTCTTGATCATAGGCGCCATCTAGTCTTGGAATTCGAGAATTGTTCTTGAATCCAAGAACACCGTAGATAAGGCTCCCGGTTCACTTGGAGAAGTGAAAGAGGCTAGCACCTAGGCATCTACCAAACTGTTCGTGTGGATCACCGGTGGAGGGAGCACACTCGGAGTGGAATCCTCATATTCGTAAACACAAAGAACAGCCGATCGATTTGGGTAAATTCTGTTCCTTATACTGATACAGTTCCATATAGCGGATCTATTGGGAAAGAAATCGCTATGTGCCTTGTTTTGGTTTAAATTTTAATTTTATATCCGTTTCCGCTGCGCTGTGTGCATGGCGATTTCCCAACACCATCTTTCCTCGGTGGAGGCCTCTTTGTAATTTATTCTCAATATGGACCGGTTCACCTTTCTCCTTTTGTGGGGGGTCTTGGAGCCACTTTTCTCTATGCCACCAGAGATCATGTGGATAATTCCGGTTGGCCTGTTATCTCTCGGCGGTGTGCGCCGATTTCCTTTCTTTTCATCGTCGTCAGCGCACCCACCCCTGGATTTCTTTTGATCCCGGGCGTTCTTGTCGTCCCTAGCTCTCTTGTTCCCATCTTTTTTTATGAACCTTGACGGAAGGCGTCCCTGTCTGATTAGGTTCTCGATTTCATCCTTTAGAACGATACATACGTCAGTTGTGTGTCCCTCACCCCTGTGATACCTGCAATACTTGCTGGTATCCACATTCCGTCCTGCCCTCCTGGGGCGGTCTGGGAGTCTTTGGAAGAGATCTGTGTTGGCGATCTCGCGAAAGACTTCTGATTGGGATACATCAAGGATTGTATAGACCGTGTGTTTTCCCCTAGGTGGGGATCGAGGACGCCAGGGGTGGTCTCTTCCCCTTGAGTTCCCACCAGTTCTCTCTGGATTCTTGTTATGCGGCTTTCTCGCGTCTGGTTCTATCCTCGCGAAGCGATCGCGCTGGGTTCTGTCCAGGTCTTCCTTCGTTATGAACTCCTCAGCCATTGAGAGAAGTTCACCTACAAATTTGGGAGCTCTGTGGGTGAGTTCCTTATGGGCGTGACCTGGTCTAATTCCTGCAAGGAATGAGTACACCGCGATTTTGTCATCCACCTCCTTGATGCTCAACAATGTCTTGTTGAATTTTGCCAAGTAATCTCTCAGCGACTCCCCCTTGTTCTGCCTGATGTCGGTCAAGACCGCCATCGGTTGCTTGTATACTTTGCTGGTGGCGAACTGTTTTTTAAACATGTCTTCCAAGTCCCGGAAACAGAGCTGGTCCTTCCAGAGTTATAGGAAAAAGCTTGCACCTCTGAGGATCTCCCAGATTGGAGATGTTCATGGCAGCCTTAAAGATGAGCAAGTGGTCTTTTGGGTCTTTCTCGCCTGTGTAAGGCGTTAACTTCATGGGCATTTTGAAGTTCTTGTCGAGTTCCACAGCTTGCACATGAGGAGCAAAGATTCCCTCCGCTGGTTGGGGCGTTCTCGCTTGTCCCATCGGATTGGTCGGTGGCGCCAATTCTTGGGCGCTCACGGGCTGATAGGCTCCACTGGATCCTCCGTAAACGCCGTATCCAGGGTAATACTGAGGGTAGTACCCCTGAGGATAATAGTAACCTTGAGGCGAGTAAGCGTAGGCGCCGGACCAGACCTACTGCTGGGTAGGATCATATGCATAAATATATATATAGAGAGAGAGAATATTGTATTACATGTATATAGATATATATGACACATTGACATGTATGTGTATATACATATATATATGTGTATGAACGTATATATGTATACCTGAGAGATAGAATTGTTAGTGTAGCTATGAGGACCATCTCCAACATTCATGGGATAGGATTGTGAATTGTGATTGATCTGAAGAAACTACGTTGATTCCCTCATCTCCTTCCATTTTCCTTATTAAGGATTTTCTACGTTCTTAATCTTCCAAACAACAACACACACATATATATATATATATACGACTCTATGGTTTTTTAACATGATGGTGATATATATATATATATATATATATCAAACCCCCACGGCCACACACTCTCTTCTTGCTAATATATCTTATGGCAAAAGTATTATTTTAGTCTCCAAACTTTATACTAATTATCAATTTTGTCTCCAATTTTTTTGTTGTCGATCAATGTTGTCCCTAATGTTACATATTTTGGTCAATTTTGTCATTCGGTCCTACTTTAACCAAATATCAACGACAAAGTTTACATAGTTAATGACATGTAATGTATTATAAAAAAAATAAACTCAAATCCTAACTCTAATTAAAAAAATATAATGAAGTTTGTGGTTAATTTATTAAAAGAAGTTGGTCTAAGAACAAAATTGACCTAAATGTGAAATATTATAAATAAAATTGACAACAAAAAAAAAGAATGGAAATAAAATTAACGGTTGGTGTAAAATGTAAGGACCAAAATGATACTTTTGCCTATTATAGTTAAAGTAGGATTTATTATTATATTGCTCGTGTTGAGTACTTGAGTTTTTTTCTTTTTGGCCTGAAGTACTTGAGTTAATAATAATTACAATATAGGCTTTGAAAAAATAATAATAATTACATGATAGAGACAACAGTTGACCGATAAAGTTTAGTATATTTTTTTTGGGTGGAAAAAAGTTTCGTATATTTATTTGTGAAAGCATCGCACGTCTTGATTATGTATTGATGTGGAAGATAGAGACAATCAGTTGACCAATAAAATTGTTGTATATTTTTGAATTTAATTAAAAGATATAGATTAAACAGTTGACCAAATTCATAAACCGAGTAAAAATATGGAAAAAAAAATACAACAAAAATAGTTACTTTATTAAATTGAGACCTGAACAAAAATTAAGAAATTAAAAAATTTGTTTTGACCAAAATATTTTCCCTACGTCTATTGTGATATGTTAAAATAAAAATTAAAAATAATGAAATATTGATTTTTTATTATTATAAATATAATGATATAATAAAGAGTTATAATTTTCATAATTTTAAAATTTTATATTAATACTTACATGTGATATTCAAATTAACTAATAATATATATATATATATCATTTTTCTTTAAAAAATATTATAATTTTTAGAGGAAACTAATAATTTGGTCTCTAAAAGATTACCGGGCTGACAACTCAATTCCTAGAGATTGATATGTACAATTCAATCTTTCAGGGACTAAGTTGTCAGCTCGATGATTTTTCAAGGATCAAATTGTTAGTTTACTCTAATTTTTATTGACATTTAATATAATAACAATTTGTTTCTTTTATTTTTTTATTTTGAAAATGAATATGAATATGAATGTTTTCCTTAATTAATGACTTGTATTTGGATTTGTCCCATGGTTGATACTTTACCCGATCATTGATTGTTGTTAACTATAGTTTATTTTCGCATTAGGGAAGACTTGACAACGGTGTGAGATATGCTCATCATTTAAAATTGGGTGAGATGTAATTTGGTATTCTGTGGTTAGGATCGGTTTTATTTTGGTACCCTGAAAGATAAAACTTGACACTCGACTACCCTAAAGTTTGTGTCGTTAGCATTTTGGTACCTTATGGTTATTTTCTGTCAAGATTTAACAAAAAGTGTTAACGTGGCTCAATCTTAACCGTCGATTTCTACTACATTTTAGCTGTTAGTTTCTATTGCAGTTTAAATCATATTTTACTCTTCAACAAGATTTTTTTTATGCGTTTATGTCCCCTCCCTTTGCTAAAACGGATTAAAACACAACAAACTAAAAGAATTAAGAGAGTTTTCTACAATTTCATTAAGAACTAGAGAATTATTAAAAAAAAATTACAAAAAGATAATTAGAGTTTTGATGAATAAAAATCTTCCATTTCTCAAAAAATTTCTCTCAACCAAATCCTTAATTAATCATATATTGAATTTAAATGTTTGTCATCTTTATCAGATTGGTCCTTGGGGCACAAAAAGTAGCTATGTATCTCTATTGTTTAATTTATCTTCTATTTAAGGTCAAGAAACTTTTATATTTTTCAGAATAGTATTTGGGACACATTATAATAAGATTGATTTTCTACCAAATATGATAATAATTAATTTAATTATTTTATCAAATATACCAATTGAAATTTAATCACAAACATACTTGATTATTGGTGTTTAAAATATTATACTTACTAATAAATTTAAGTTGAAATTTTACGAAAATATTTATATTTATTGTAATATCTAAGTTAGTATCTTCTACTGTTATATTTATACACAAAGTTAAAAATAATTGTTTGAAAAGTCTTATGTTATAAGCATATATATCAAGTACTTCGACTTTTGATATTTAATACTCATCTAAAAGTTGAGCAAATTGAATATTAATTATAATTTTTCATTGAGATTATAACTTCTATGGTTCTATGAATATATATAATGCAATGTGCACAATTTTGGGAATCTCCTAGTTCACATTCACTAGTCAACGTTTACATCAGGGCAATATATATCTTGTTAAAGAACGAGGGTCATATAGATGTAAACGTTATTGTGTGGAAGAAAAACAATACTCAGAAAAATGGAAACAGAAGAGGGAATCAGTCGATCATACTCCATGAGTTCAGGAGATGGCCCTCATGGCTATGCTAACAATTCTGGCCACCAGGTATATATACATATAGTTATCATTTTAATTTTTCAATTTTTGAAATGTTTGGTTTATTTTTCATAAAATTCACCACTCGTTATGAATTTAGTCTTTATAGGACCACTTTACCATTATACAACCTAATTCTTAGAAGAAGTGAATTGGAAAATTCACAAACCCTGTGGGTGGGTGTGTGGTTAAATGCTTGAATATGAATTTATTACATACATATAACTTTGTTTACTTGCAGAGGAGAGCAATAGAAGCATCAAAAGAACTTATCAATGAAGCAATTCAAGATGAGCTTGAAATTGATTCAAGTTGTTTGAATGGGTCAAAGGCATTTGGAATAGCAGATTTAGGATGTGCTGTTGGGCAAAACACATTCATGGCAGTGAAGAACATTATAGAAGCAGTGGAAAGAGTGTACAAAGCAAATAATCAAAGCAATTCATCATCATCATCATCACTTGAATTCCATGCGTTCTTCAATGATCATTACAATAATGATTTCAACACTCTGTTCAGATCATCCTCATATGCCTCAAAAAGCTACTATGCTGCTGCTGTAGCTGGATCTTTCTATGGCCGTTTGTTTCCAAAGTCCAGCCTTCACTTTGTGAATTGCTCTTATGCTCTTCAATGGATGTCCAAAGTGCCGAAAGAGGTTATGTTAATATGTTCTGTTCTGTTGAAGTGTGTGATTAATTTCAAGTACTTAAGAAAAACATTTTATTATTTGATTCGTATAGGTTGTGGATAAGAAATCACCAGCTTGGAATGGAAATAGAATTCACTATACAACTTCAAGTGTGAAACAAGTTCACGAGGCTTATGCTGCACAATTCAAGAATGATATGGAATGCTTTCTAAGTGCAAGAGCACAAGAAATTGTGTGTGGAGGATTGATGTTGATTGTGGTGCCTCATCATCAACCAACTCACTCCATTGGGCCCCAAACTCTTCATGCTACAACCTATGGGCTTGTTGAATCCTGCCTTTCCGAAATGGTCAACCTGGTATGTTTCAACTAAACCTACCTCTTTTTGACTTTTTCAAACTATGAGGTAGGTTTCATTTTGTAGTAAAATTATTTTTTATTCTATTTTGATCTTCAAACTTTTAAATTTATTTTGTTTTAATCCCCAAAATGTACATGTTGTCAGGTTTTCGTCATTATATATAACTATATAAAATCAAATTTATGGACCAAAATGGAACAAATGTGAACGTTTAAGGATCAAAATGAAATAAAAAATAGTTTTAGGACAAAAGTGAAACTTATCCCATAATATGATGACCAAAATTAATATTTGACCAAAATATTTTGAGTTTTCTTTACTTAAAATAAATGATGATTTAATGGTTAAACTTTCTATTGACGAATTCCATAGTAAAATTAGTTGACGGATTCCAAAAATAAGAAACTAATGCTTTTTTTTTTTTCTTTTTATATTGCAGGGACACATTAGTGAGGAGAAAGTTGTTGCATTCAACATACCTATATACTATCCACCATCAAAGGAGTTGGAGGCAATAATAAAGAAAAATGGGAATTTTGAGATAGAAAGAATGAGCATATTGAGTAACCCAATGAATTATATCAATCCTTCTGTTGAAATGTTCGTTGGGACAATGAGAGCAACCATGGAAGAACTCTTCAAACAACATTTTGGAGATGAAGTTATACCCGAGTTATTTCAACGTTGTGCCAATAAATTCGCTCAACATTTCGATATTTTAGAATCAAAATATCGTGAATATGAAAACTTATTTGTCATTCTCAAGCGTAAGTAGATTAATTATAAATTAAATCTGCTTCGAAGAAGTCTTGTGCACATGGAATTATAGAAAAAGATTTATTTTTCTTTTTCCAAAGCATTGAGGTATGATTGTGTCATAGATTGAAGATAAATATATAGTTGATTTGTATTGAACTTAAAAATGGATATATATTATTCTTATTTTTTTAAAATAAATAAAATGAATATATGTGATTCCCAAAAACTGATTTTTTTGGCCAATCACAAAAACAGATTGATGATGCAAACATGTTTAAATTTTCTTCCTTTTCAAAAAAATGAAAAAAGTCAAAGCATCAAATATGGATTTTTTTTCAACTATGCTTCTCTATGGCCGGCTGAAAGGAATATGTATAATGCAATGTGCACAAATAAATAAATGACAATTGATCGATTTAGTTTGCGCATAATTTTGGGAATCTCTTAGTTCACATGCACTAGTCAATTGTTCTCGCTGGCTTGTAGTTATTATTATTACATCAACAAGCAATATTATATAAATCGCGTTCATTATTATATTAATCATAATAGATAAAGGTCAAATTGCATTTTTGGTTCTATAACTTTTGTTCCGGTCTCCATTTGGTCCCATAACTTTTTTTGTTACACTTTTGGTCTCATATCTTTTGCTCAGGTTGCAGATTTGGTCACTTGTTCCATCCCATATCTTTGGGTCAAGTTGTAAGATTAGTCTCATATCTTTGGATAAGGTGCATTATTGGTCTTATATCTTTGGGTCAGGTGGAATGGATGGTAAAACTTTTTGCAAAGATATGGAACCGATTATGCAATTGCAACCTGACCAAAAGATATGAGACCAAAAGTGATACAGGATCAAATCTACAACCTTTTGCAAAGATATAAGACCAAAAGTGCAACAAAAAAAGTTATGAGACCAAATTGAGACTTGAGCAAAAGTTATGGGATCAAAAGTACACTATGACCGTAGATAAAAGTACTTCCAATACTCTTAAACTATGGAATAAGTTTTAATTGTACCTTCAATTTTTTTTTTCTTTTATGATCATTATACTCTCAAATTTTTATATTTGACTCAATTGTACCTCAAAGCCTGACACCGTCAAAATGAAAATTATTAATGAAACATGCTGATATCATAGTGACATAGCAAATGATTTTTATACCTATTTTATTTTGGTATTAATTTTTTTTCAAAACTTTCACATTCATGTCAATTTTACCCTTAAACATTCATATTTTTTGTCAACTGTACTGCCAAAAATATTGACGTCAACATCTTCCATTAACAGTTTAAACGACATTAGACTTTGAGATACAATTGAGTCAAATATAAAACTTCAGGGATATAATTAATTATAAAAAAAAACTGATGGTACAATTGATAATTACCTCAGAATTTGAGGGTATACAGCTACTTTTGCCATCAATATATATATATATATATATATATATATATCTTTTTAAAGAACTAGAGTCAAATAGATGGAAACCTTGTTGCGTGGAAGAAGAGAAAAAAAATCCTTACTCAGAAAGAAGAATGGAAGCTAATGAGGGAATCAATCAATCATACCCCATGAAAGCTGGAGATGGTCCTTATGGCTATGCCAACAATTCTCAGCATCAGGTATATACATACATACATACATACATATACATAGGTAATGCTTGAAATCTGAATTATATCTTTATTTACATACAGAGGAGAGTAATTGAAGCATCAAAAGACTTTATCGATGAAGTGATTGAAGATAATCTTGTGATTGATTCAAGCTGTGTGGATGGGTCAAAGGCTTTTGGAATAGCAGATTTAGGATGTTCTGTTGGCCAAAACACATTTATGGCAGTGCACAACATCATAGAAGCAGTGGAAAGAGTTTACAAAGCAAAGAACCAAAGCAATTCATCATCGTCACTTGAATTCCATGTGTTCTTCAATGATCATTACAACAATGACTTCAATTCTCTGTTCAGATCATCATCTTTTGCCTCAAAAGGCTATTATGCTGCTGGCGTGGCTGGATCTTTCCATGGTCGTTTGTTTCCAAAGTCAAGCCTTCACTTTGTCAATTCCTCTTATGCACTTCATTGGATGTCCCAAGTTCCAAAAGAGGTTATTGTTTTCCTTTCTTAATTAAAGGTTTAGGTTGAAGTTGGAGGCCAAGTCAACTAGATCAAATCAAATTTTTTAGGCCAACGTGTAAATTTTGTCTCATATTTTTTCTCAGTTTTCAATTTGGTCCTAAATTTTTTTTGTTGCACTTTTAGTCTCATATATTTGGTTTAGGTCCCAATTTGGTCCCATATCTTTTTATATTGCAGAATTGGTCTCATATCTTTAAGTCAAATGCAGAATTGATCCCATATATCTTTGGGTCAAGTGTAGAATTGGTCTCATGTCTTCGGGTTAGATGGAACTTTTGCAAAGATGAGACTAATTCTCCAATCTGACCAAAAGATATGGGACAAAAAATGATATGAGACCAAATTGAGACCTTTTGCAAAGATATGAGACAAAAAATACAATAAAAAAAGATACAAGACCAAATCAGGAACTAAGCAAAAGATATGGGATCAAATTTTCATTTTGACCAACTTTTTATTTTCGGCAACATATTGATGAAATTGATGGTCTATATTGTTAAAAATATAAAAAAGAGTCAACTAACAATTAAGTTCTTAAATTATATAGGCATTTTCGTTTTAATTATTAGTTTTTTAAAATGCTTGAATTTAGTCCCTCTGTCAAATTGAATGTCTAGGAGAGAGAGAAAATCAAACCTGTTAAAAAATGGGCTGAAACGTATTGGCCTCTTCTGTTAAGATGTGTACGTAATTTCAAGTATTTATGATTGGAATTTGATTCGTATAGGTTGTGGATAAGAAATCACATGCTTGGAATGGAAATAGAATTCACTATACAACTTCAAGTGTGAAACAAGTTCACGAGGCTTATGCTGCACAATACAAGAATGATATGGAATGCTTTCTAAGTGCAAGAGCACAAGAAATTGGGTGTGGAGGATTGATGTCGATTGTGGTGCCTAATCAACCAACTCACTCCAGTGTGTCCCAAACTATTCATGCTATAACCTTTGAGCTTTTTGAATCCTGCCTTTCTGAAATGGTCAACTTGGTACGTGTCAAAGGTTTTAATATAGAGAAAATTTACTTTTTGGTCCCTGAATTGTTATTGAGTCAACGATTTAGTCTCTAAATTGTAGGAAAATATGAATCAGTCTCTAAATTTTACACCATCGTCAACCTTTTCGTCCCAGAATTGCAGAAAAATACGAACTAGTCCTTGAATTTTACACCACTATCAACCTTTTGGTTCCTGAATTGTAAGAAAATACGAATCAGTCTCTAAATTTTACACCACACTCAATCTTTTGGTCCTTGAGCTATTAACCATTGTATATCTTTACTCTACAGTCAGAGACCAAAAAGACGACAATGGTGTAAAATTCAAGATAGGGACGAATTAGTGAGGACAAAGTGGATGCATTCAACAATGAAGTTTCTTGGGTCTAAACTGTTGTCATATCTCTGTTGTTCTAAAAAAAATAATACTTCCGTTTTTTTTTTTTCTTTTCTCTTTACGTTGCAGGGACGGATTAGTGAGGACAAAGTGGATGAATTCAACATACCTGTCTACTATCCAACAATGAAGGAATTGGAGGCAATAATTAAGACAAATGGGAATTTTGAGATAGAAAGAATGAGCATATCGAATAGTCGAATGAAGTATATCAAACATTCAGTTGAAATGTTCGTTGGAGCTATAAGAGCATTCTCGGAAGAACCCTTCAAACAGCATTTTGGAGATGAAGTTATTCCGGAATTTTTTCAACGTTGTGCTAATAAAATCACTCAACAGTTAGATATTTTTGATTCAAAATATCGTGAATTTGAAGAATTGCTTGTCATTCTCAAGCATAAGTAGATTATAGAATAAACTTAGAATTTAGTCATGGATTATATATAAGGATATATTGTCATAAGTTTATGTTGTACATTTAATCTCTTTGAAAATTGTGTTGCACAATAATAAAATATTCATAGAATAATTAACTTTTGATTAAATGATAGTGATCGATCATATAATCTATAACAAAAATGTTAGTTTACTCTAATCGTTTGATTTTATGGAATATGTTAGATTTTAGAGTCTAAATATCCGTCCATGAGGACGTTCAATTGGGTAATGAGTTGATCTCTTGAAAAGATCATGGAGAAACGAAGAAAACCACACTAAAATGGTCTCAATTGAAGACTAGACACGTCGCTCAAAGAGGAGGTGGTGTTAAGGGTATGCACCGTGATGTAAGGCCATGATGCACTTCAAAACCAAGTCCTACATTGGATAGTTTCACTTTTTGAATTATTTCTTTCTCATATAAATATGAGTGCTTCCTACGGGTGTGCAACAGTCGCCTTGGGGAGGGGGGGGTGAGCAGGTTGATATAATAAGTAGTGGGTTGAATTTTTGTAACTCGAACCCGCCCGTCAATTCATATAACCTGATAATTTTGGGTTGGTTCAGGTTATGGGCGAGTTCGGGTGGGTTCGGACGGATTAAATTTTTTAAAAAAAATGAAATATTTTATTAGAAAAAATAAAAAGAATACAAAAAATTTATGAAAGGAGCAGAATGTACAAAAAAAAAAAATCAGATCCATATCATGAACTTTCTAAATCTAATCTTCCACAATCCCATGAACCTTCCAGATCCAGTCTTTCCACAGCTCCCACGATCCCTGAATGGCAACTGAGATCTAAATATGAGCTCTGAATGGTTCCACAATCCCATGAGCTCTGATGTGAGAGTGACACTGTGTTTGTGAGATTTGAGAGATGAGGGTGAAGTTGATGGTTTTTGAGAGGAAGATTATGAAGTTTGAGATGTGAAGTTTTTCTTTGAGAGATGATGAGGGTGAAAGAGACGAGAGTGAGAGAGATAGTATGTAAGAGAGAGATGGCATGTGATGAGAAATTAAAGTTGAATAGTGTGCTTTGGGTAGGTAACTAGCTCGTAGTAAATGTCATGTTAGAATAGTAAAAGTTTGGGAAGAGAGAAACTTAGAGAGGAAGATTCATCAAAATGAAGAGAAAAAAAAAAATCTATTTTTTATGTTGAATCGGGTCGGGTCTTAATCGGGTTTGAGCGGGTCAATCTGATAACCTGATCTGATTGACCTTTTTTAGATAATGGGAACCGAAATAAATCGAATGGCTAAACCTGATCCGACCGAATCCGATATTTACGGTCGGATTCGTCGGATTGATCTATTTTTGCACACCCCGTGCTTCCCCACTATTTCAGTAACCCATTTTTGGTTCTACAATTTTGTTTGAAATTTACACGTGCCAAATACAAAATTACAACGCATAATCAATAAGATTTTCAGTTTTCACATATGAATTGAAGGTGGAACTATAGTGGCATCTCTCAAACGCTTAAAGGAAGGTGGAGTTGGCAACAAGCATATTAAAGTTGTAAGTATCTATATCTTACAAAAATCATATTTAGTTATTTCTTTCAAAAAGAAAATTTATTATTTATGTATAGCCACTGCATAATTGGAGGTTCTTCTTTCCAATTGCATTGTCTCTGTTTTGTTCTGATACTCTGTTTTGATCTTGATACAAATTGTCCATGGGTTGTCAAGGTATTCTCATTTGCATGGATGGATTGTTTATTGCCATATCTATATAAATTATGTTGACCTTTAATGTCATATCCAGATGTATATGATCTTTGAGTTTTAATTTTTTTGTTAGCTTGACGTCCCTTAATTTAATTTGTTATTGTCTAAGTTTCATTTTAGCAGTAAATATAATCATAAGTGAAAAAATTCTAAATGAATGGCAGGAAATATAAATTATAAAGAAAAATATAAAAACAAACGAAAATAAAATAAAGCATGCCCCAAATAAATGGAAGAAAAAATTTATTCAACAATTAATTGAAAATAATTTTGTTTGCTTGCTAAAGAAATCTATTATTTATAGCAGAAATATAGATTATAAATGGTAGGAAAAAACTTATTCAACAGTTCAAGGTGCAAAAAAATCATTTAGAATGCCAAGGTAATTGAATATTTATTAGTAGTTAATACCCAAATGTATAAATATTCAATTAAACAAATTAATTTAAGTTTTGAAGACTGAAAATTAAATTTGTTTTGAGTTATTGTATTTTTTTTCATGATTAGATTTATGTATATAACTCTTTATATTTTTTTTCATAATTAATCATAGAGAGATAGTTGTCTCATGTTTTATTTTTATTGATAAATCTAACATTAAATGTAGGATAAATTACAATTTGGTACACTGAGATATGGATTGTTTTCATTTTGATATCATATTCTTTCAAAAGTGACATTTTAGTACTCTATTCTATTCGTATTAGCACTTTGTTACCAAAATTCTTTTTCTGTTACCTTTTGACGAAAAAAAGCACGTGTAGGTCATGTGCACGATCAAAAACACGAAATTCACCCTCGTAAATTCATATTTCATGATTCAGCCTAAAAAAACATGAAATCCTCTGTATTCAAGTACATACTGAATCGTGTTTTTTAGCGGCTAAATTGTGTAATTTGGAGGCTGAATTGTAAAATCTAAGTTTAAGATGATGATATTTCATGTTTTTTACCATGCACATGCTTTTTTTTTAGTCAAAAGATAACTGAAACAAAGTTTTGAGTATCAAAGTGCTAACGACAAATAGAAGAGGATGCCAAAATGTCATTTTTGAAAAAATGGAGAACCAAAGTGAAATTGGTTCATACCTCAAGATGCCAAAATATAATTTAGTGTAATTTACCCTTAAATGTATGATAATCTTATCCATTGTTTATCTCTTACGAATATTTAACTAGTGTAAATTCAAAAGGCCACTTGCCACAATTTGGAATAGTTTGATTTTGGTAACTTTTATTGTTGGCGTGTTGTGAATCCAACCGGCCAATTGTAAGAAATCTATCTATCTATATTTATCTATCTATCTATAATCTATCTATCTATCTATCTTCTATCTATCTATCTATCTATCTATCTATCTATCTATCTATAAATTCTACAATTGAATGTTTTGGGTTGCATACTTGTCGGTGGAGAGTAGCTTTGAATTGCAATTTCTCATTCTCACTCTCGGAATGACACGTGTCCTTTTTTCTTTTCATTTTTTGTATTATGGCGTTTGAGCTATCCCCTAATTCATCTACCCACTCATAGCAACATTCATGGCTCTTAAGTCAAATTTTAAACTTGAATTCCTCTTCACACAAAATTTGAAACGCATGCCACATTTTCTTTCGACCTTCTTCTCTCATATACCCATTCTCTTTCTCACATCTTTTTCCATACTCACTCACATGCTCATTTTCAACGGAACTTCGGCGTGCCAAAGCCACCGTCGTTTTTCTCCTCCTTCGAACACATGCAATCGAGGCTAAAATCGAAGTTTGGATCGTGTCGAATGTCCACTACAACAAAAGTGCCAAATAGTGACAGAAAAAAACTGTCACTAAAAGGCTAAAATCTGTAGGTATAAGTCTAAGACCACAAATATTTATTGTCAATATAGCCTTTAGTGACATTTTTATATTTTATAGGAATAAGTTATATCTACATATTTTGTTCTATCCCTAAAATTTTTACTTACAAATTTTATTTACATCACTAAAACTTTTAGTGACGAATTCATAATTGTCATGTCTTGTATATGATTGACATTTTCAGTGGTGGATTTTATTTTTTGAGTATTATATATAATAATTAATAATTATAGTGATATTTTTTTTAATTTATTTCAACTTCAATTTTTTACAATTTTAATTTTTTAATTTTTATAATGTAAAATTTTAAATATTTGATATTCACTATAAATTATTTTAGGCATATGTATATGATTAAGAAACAAATCAATATAATAAAATTCTTTTTCTTTATATATAATTAATGTACAACAGTTTCATCTATACAAACAATTTATCATTATTTTACATAACTTCTATACCTTATAATCTATAAACTAAAACATCAAATTAAATAGATAAATGTGACATCTTATAACTAATCTTTATGCCTTTGCAAATTGATGAATTCCCAATTTGTGACAGTCAATATTCTTCATTTTGACCTGCAATAAACCAATTAAATATATATACATTAGAAAATAATTAACATAATAATAACAATAATAATAAAAAAAATCTTTAAATTACACATACCATGCATATTTTATTCTAATTTGTAATTGATTAATTGGTATTTACCTGCAAAACAAGATGTCATATCAGTTGATTAATTAGTATTCAATTGCATGAAAAGAAATAATACATGTAGAAAAAATTGATTTTGAATTATACATACCATATTTTATTCTAATTTGTAATTGATTAATTGGTATTAACCAGCAAAACAAAATGTCATATCAGTTGATTAATTAGTATTCAATTGAATAGAAAAAATTGATTTATATATTATAATGTGAACAAGTAATAGATGATATATAACATTACAAAACTAATTACCAAATGTTTCATGTACTCTCATACCTGCCCCTTGGTCCATTCTGTAATATGCAAAAAGGACAATAACTTTGTTAATTAAAATAGTCAGTCAAGGTATAAGAAATATATGTTGGAAAAGGCAACAAAGAATTATTATTAGTACCATAGCGCTTAAATATTGAGATGTGGATCCAAATGTCCAGAGTAGGTGTTTGTTCCCTGCTTTCCAATGATCCAATGAATATTGGCCATCTATTTCATCCTATAATCAAAAAAACACTGAAAAAAAAAATTCAAAAAGTGCCAAGTCTAAAAGCGGCTTGAATAAAGAGAAGCCAAGACTGCCTCAAGTTTGAAGTTGAAAAGCACTGCATCTATAATTTTCAAAGAGATAGAGATAATCTCTACTATGACCGTATAAACATATATACTCTATGCGGTAAATTTGTTTATCACATTTATTTCATATTAATTATAAATCCTCATAGAAATTTGGAAAATGGGAGCTGATGTTTTCTTCCCTGATTAATGTACATTTGTAGGATTATGTTGCTACCAGGTGGTATAGAGCTCCAGAACTATGTGGGTCATTTTACTCAAAGGTATGGCTTTGTCATGATTACAAGTTAATCAGTCACGCAGATGCTTATTAAAATGTTATTAAGCAAACACAAATTTTTTTGGTAATGTGACAATGTTTGAAGACTGAAACTACATACAAGACTAAAACTGTTTTTGCCCAAGAGATGAGACAATGTTTGAAGACAAATTTAGTCGTCAATAATTTGATAAATAATAAATATGGTAAATTAAAATAAATAAACAATCATACAAGACTGAAACTACATGGTCTTTAGATAGTGAAGAAGAAACGAGTGGGATCCATACCTTTGGCAGTTAATTGTGGAGCAACACGAACACGAGAGCAAAATCGCGACTGTGAGTGAAGGGAATGAAATGGCGACAGAAATTTTAGGGTTTGAAGGAGCGACTGTGAGTGAAGGGAAGGAGGAAAATTTAGGGTTTGAAGATGAGGAAATCACGAGCGAAGGAGAGAGTGAAGGGGAAGATGAATCGTTGATGGAGAGAGTGAAGGAGGAAGAATTTGCGAGCTTGGTGTGGAGGATGAAGAAATCGCATGTGTGAAGGAGAAGAGAGGAAGAAATCGCATCTATGAGATGAAAAATCGCAAGGCTGTGATGAATGATTGAAAAAATTAGGGTTTGGGGGGTAGAGGTCATGTGCAAAACATGTGCACCGTTAAGTTGGATGGAGAAAAGCTCCTAGGACCCTATTTGCAAACGGAGCAAACCATAGGGACCCTGACTGTAACGTTTTAAACCACAAGGACCCAAACTGAAATAGGGCCAAACCACAGGGCCCTTTTGTGTATTTTACCCTAAAAAAAACATACTCTCTCTTTATAGAGAAGATAGATACCTTAGTTAATTATGCATTCTTTAAAGAACTTGTTGACAAACAATCAAACATCATAGTTTGAAGGAACACCAGTGACGGAGCCAGGAACTCTGGATAGGGGGGGCCAGAATTTTTTTTATATTAAATAATCATATATTATATATATTTAATAAAATATTTAAATATTAATAATTAATATAATTATAATTATATTGTAGTAAATTTTTAAGTATATTTTATAATAAATAAGTATATTATTAAGTTCATTAAATATTATTAATATATATAAATAATACAAATATTTAAAAAGGTATGATATGTTGAGATTTAATAAATAAAAGGCCACAGTATTTTTTTAGTCTCTAAATTTTACACTATCTGTCAATTTCATCTTCAAATTTTTTTTATACGGTTAATTTTGTCCCAAATGTTTCATATTTTGGTTAATTTTATTTTTTTGCTCTTACTTTAGCCAAATATTGATAACTAATATGAGATGAAAAAAATTAGAAAGATATGATATTTTGAAATTTGATAAGTAAAATATTCATAAAAGACTTCACGAGGTAAATCAAATAGGTAAAAAGTTTTTTGAAAAATTGAAATGTTTAAAAATGATTAACTAAAATGGATCAAATTGAGAGAAAGTAAATATGGAATGGACCAAAATGTGATTTTAGCTAGAATAAAATAAGTGAAGTTTGAAAAAAAAATAAAATGAGAGGAGCTTTGAAGAAAACTAAAAATGTAAAAGAAACCAAATAAGAGGGACCAAATTGAAAACAATAAACATATGAGGAAATAAAAGGTAAATATAAAATGAGAGGAGGTTTGAAGAAATTTAAAAATGTAAAAGAAACAAAATAAGAAGGACCAAATTGGAAAACAATAAGCATATGAAGCAACAAAAGGTAAAAGAAAATGAGAGGAGGTTTGAAGTAAACTGAAAATAGAAAAGAAACAAAATTAGAGTGACCAACTATCATGCCACTAAGCTAAACTTGCTGAGTATAATATCATGTACATTTTACTTATATATGTTAGTAAACTTTTGGGGGGGTCATGGCCCCCACTGGCCCTTCCTAGCTCTGTCCCTGAGGAACACCCATATGAAAGGGAAGAGATGTATCAAAACTGCACATTACTTTGGCTAAATAAGTGGAGATATGAAAGAAGCTTTCAAGTTTTGAAATGGCGCCAAAAGATTTGGCCAAAAAAATTCGCCAAATCTAAAATAAGTTTTGCCACTACTATTTGGTTCTCCCTTCTATTTATTAACACCATGATGCCCAGTTGCCCACTATCTTGTTGGTCAATAACGTGGACCATATTTTTGTTAACATTTTAACTATAATTTTCATTTACTATTAATACTTTTTAAAATTAAGAGTTTAAAACAATGTATTAGGCTACAATAGATAAATAAAGATAGAGATAATTTTTCAATTGATTTTATATGTAATTATACAGTTTAATTCAACTTTAATTCAATTGATTTTGTAAATTAAAAAGTTCAAATTAAATTTAAATCCTGTAATTAATTAGCGATTTAAGGTTTCGGGTAAGGCCGTAAGGGTTTGGTTGGGGTTAGAGTTAGGGTTTAGAGTTTAGATTTAAAGTTTAGAGTTTTAGGATTTTAGGGTTTGGAGTTTATGATTTAGGATTAGAGTGTAGGGTTTAGGGTTCAAATTAACTTTTTGAATGTAAAATTTCTATAAATAAAAAATAAAATTATATTTAAAACCTGTAATTGATTAGCGATTTTGAGTATATAGTTAGAGTTTAGGGTTTAGGTTTAAGGTTTAGAGTTTTAGGATTAGATTTTAGGATTTTAGGGTAAAGATGACCCACTACTCAAATGGAGATTGAAATTCATACTTTGAGATTCCAAAATTAATCAAATTCATGTTGACATTGAATTTTATGAAGGATTTCAAATCAATTTAAATTTAGATTGAACTAAATACTAAAAGAGTTAAAGATTGAATCAAATATGAATTCATATTTAATTACATCTAGGATTAAGTTCAATTTTTTTAAAAAATTAGATAATAGGTCTCAAATTTAATCAAATTTAAATTGAATTAGGCAAAGTATGAGTTTAAGCTAAATTACATCTTAAATCAAGTCGAATCAATGAGATGAGTCAAATCAAATGGATCATGGAATCTAAATTTAAAATGAGATCTTAAATCAAGCTCAAATTGAAATTAAATCAAATAACTCATAGATAATTCATAATTGTATACTACAAGTTACACGTATATCATTTCTGAATACTTGATATTTATCATATAGTATGATCATCTTATACCAGCTCAATCTAAATAGAAAAAAATATGACCTAATACTTAAATACAAAATGAAAATAACAAGTAAAATTTCAATATTAATCAAATTTAAGTTGACATTAAATTTTACAAAAGATCTTAAATCATTCAAATATAAATTAAATTGGATACTAAAAAAATTCAAGATTGAATCATATATGAATTCATACTTTATTATATCTTGAATTAAGTTTGAATTTATATTAAATCAGATAATAGGTCTCAAATCAAATAAAAGATATATTTTAATTTAATATTAATTTCGTTCTCAAACTTTAAATCAACTATCAATTTCGTCCTTAATGTTTTACATTTTGGTTAATTTTATCCTTTACTCTTAATTTAGTCAAATATTAACGACAGAATCTAAGTAGGTAATAATATGTAATATAAAATTAATAGAAAAAGAATCTCAAATCTTTTGATTAGAAACTCAAACCTTAACTCAGATTGAAAAACATGATGCAGTTTGTTGTTAATTTATTGAAAGAAGTTTGTCAAAGGATAAAATTGACCAAAATTAGAAACACTAGGGATGAAATTGACAGTTGGTATAAAATTTGGTGACAAAATATAATTAGTGCTTTTTTCAGATTTATAGTGACAACAACTTCAAATTTATAGGTAAAACAATATGATTTTAGTGATAGACCCATTTAAATTGTAGGTAAAATAACATTCTTTTAGTGACAATTTTGTTTATCTATTTCATACATCTTAATTATATTTAATGTTCCCAAATAAATTATTTATATTATCTTGTTTGATGAATAATTATAAACCAATTAAAATCAATAATTACATATAGTGATAGAATTTTAAATTCATAGGTAAAACAATAACTATTTAGTGACACAATCTTAAATTCGTAGGTAAAATAACATTCTTTTATAGACAGTTTTATTTATCTGTAAGTAAAAGTTTCATACATCTTAATTATATTTAATGTTTCCAAATAAATTATTTATATTATATTGTTTAACAAATAATTATAAAACAATTAAACTCAATAATTACATATAGTGATGGAATTTTAAATTCGTAGGTAAAATAATAACTATTTAGTGACACAATCATTTTATTGTAGGTAAATACTACATATACCTATAGTTTTGTGTACTGTCACTAAAACTATCCGTAGGTATATGTCAATTTTCTTGTAGTGGTCGCAACTGGCATTTGGATCGCTGCTCAACGAGAACCATTAATCCCTCTTATTTTTGCTTCTGTCGTCTTTCTCCTTATGGCGTTGATTTCAGATTTTAGCTTCCAATTCAAATTTCAAATTCTCCTTACATCAACATTCCTCTTTTCATCTCTCTCATTTCATCTGTGCTGGATGATGTAATAATGAATTGATTCGATTGTTTCTGTAATTTTTCATACTTTATGTGTGTGCGCGTTGCAAAGTTTCACTTTGTATCCTTCTATTGACGGATCTATTGGATGCTGTTTGTTTTGTTTTTGAGAAAATGTGAGAGTTAAATGAAACAAATCGGAAATATTAATCGATTTTGTTTGATAATTTCAACCATCTTTATGGAGTTCTTAAATGTTTTATGTTTGGATCTTCTCGCTCGAAGATGATTGGTCATCACAAATGACAACAGAAGTTGAAAAATTTGGCGTTATTTCTGGAAATCGTTTTGGTTCCAATGTTTTGGATGCTTCGGCGAGTACATCTGTAGAGGTAGAGATTGTCGCGGCGTTTCTCTGGAAAGCTCAAACTATTGCTTTATAGTGCTTCATATGTTGCCTGTCCTATATCCTTCAGGGTTATGTTATTAGAAGGAAGCAATAGTTTGAAATTTTTATTTAGCATATTTGCAAATGTTGATGCAGGAGAATAAGTTTTTGAAATTTCTAGACTTTATGTGGAATCCTCTACCATGGGTTATGGAAGCTGCAGCAATTATGGCAATTATTGTCCTTGCTAATGGCTGAGTGAGTAGAAACTATAATTTAATAGAAATTATATTTTACCTCCCCAAATTAAGACTTAGTTACAACTTTAAAATTTAGTAGAATGCCCCCACTTATTTGAAAATAGCACAAAATACTGCTACATTAAGTGAGACATAGAGACAATGTTGTCATAACCGAACCGGACAAAGACTTGGACAAGTGTTCGGTTCACGGTCTGATCGGTTGAATCGGTCGGACCGGATATTTGGACCGGATGAGGGATGACGCAATAAATAATTATTTTTAATATATTAAATATAAACCCTCTATATTTTTTTTTTGGTCTAAAATCAATTGATTGCTATTATTATATTTTTGGCCAAGACCTATTATTTTTAATATATTAAAGAAGACCGACCCAGGCAGGCCTTGAAAACTGCTAAAGCAGTGAAGTCTGGCCCTACCTTCAAGAAGAAGGCCAAGAAAATTCGAACTTCTGTTACTTTCCACCGCCCAAAGACATTGAAAAAAAAATCACCACCACTCACAGTCGATAGTTGATCAACTCCGGCGGTGAACACCTGCAAAAACGCGTCGATCTCCCTCGCAACAAACCCAGAAAATCGCCGAATGTTCACGAACTTGAACTCTTAAAAAACGAATCTCAGAGCTCCGCCGCGAACCAGCCCAGATCTGCCCGGGAAACTCCGCGAACCGCCGCCCTCGGATGATGACCGCCGGCGACGAACACCTCTGCTGAAGAAACCGTCGAGCTCCGTTGAGAATCCACGAACTCAGTAGCTTTGTTTCCTTCTTCGTGAATGCACGCACGTTCCTGATAAAAAAAAAAAAAAAAATTGAGAACCGCCGGTTTTCCGATTCTTGGCCGGTTATTTTCGGTTCAAATGGTTGAACCAACTCGCTTGTGTCTTCGGGTAGCGGTCCGACCGGCCGGTCCGATTTTCACATCACTGCATAGAGATAACTTTTTCAGTTTTCTTTTTTTAATGCATGATTGTCATTGCATTGACAGCTAAAGTGAGAGCTTATAGTTGATTTGTTAATATTGTGTAAAGACTAATTATAATTTTAATGTGGTAAAAAAAGGAATATTAATAATGGGTCTAGTTTGTTATGAATGGCATTGAAAGGGATAACCTTTAAATCTTCAGTTAGATCTTACTTTTAGATATTTTCGTGCGTTTCATATTGGCAGGTAAATACGAGCATTGCCATACTTCCTATGTCAACAGAATATATAAAGAACCCCAGCACTGTTGGTAAATATTAGCATTGCCATATACTTCCAATTTGGGTGCTTAAATTTTTGTAATGAATTATTTGAAGTGCTTTTGTCATTATGTTTTTTATCTAAATTTTTATTATATAAGTGGGACTATTTAATAACTTTTTCTTTAGTTATATATGCTTTGATGTATTTATACTTTTCTGAATTAGTTGGTTTAAACTATGCTTTCTGTTTTATTATCAACTAGGTGGATGTTTTGACTGCTAATAGCCCATCTGAAATTTTCATGAATATTCTTATATATGTCAGTCTCCATTATCTGATTATGACAGAGTAATGGTGAAGGTGCCTGTGGACAGTATATGCCCAATTGCTTTAAAGCTCAGGTAAATATTGAGTTTAAGGCTAGGGTGCATTACTGATCTCCTCAACTCCTCATGTCAGTCTCCATAAAACACATTTACATACTTACATTGTAGTTCAATTTTTTTTTTTTGAATAGGTATATAATCGATTGCAACTTACACTTGAGTTAGTAAAGAAAGAGATAGAAATCACCAAGATACAGGTAATAATGCCTTTGCCTTTTTGTTTTTATTACTCTTGATTTATTATCATATATGGATGCTTGTGTGTTTATGCCAGGAATCAATTGCAAAAACTGTTGACTCTTTCTTCAATTCTGCAGCATATAGGTGATATTACATTACCAAGGCTTGCAGATTTTGGAGCTGCAATATCTGGAGCAAACAAATTGCAATGCCAGAAAGTTCTTGAATGAGGATGAGATTTGAAAGAGAGAAAGGCATTCGGTTTCCTTACTCTGAATGTCACCAACTTTTCTGGATTGTCATTCGTCTGCTTGTAGAATTTGAAGCAGTGGTAATCCAGATTTCTTGATTTACTTTGTGTTAATCTACATTTGTTGTATTTTTCAACAAAATAGAGCATATGTCTTTGAATAAGAGCTCATTTAAGATATTGATTTGGTATGAGAGACTTCCATCATCGGGTCAAATAGTTGCATATGATGCTTTGTACTTTAAGTGGGCTTCTTGAGTGTTACATTCATTGAATTAAGTGCTTAATCAAAATTTATGAGAATGACAACAAAATTTATAGTGCTGAATCAAAATTTGATACAAGTGTCTCTATTTTAAAGTGTTAATGGTTCTTAACTAAAAAATTGAGGAGGATGCCAAAGTTCTTTTGTCAGTACCCATTTTTTTGTTTTCTAATGATGTGATAAGATTTAAATTTAAAATTTCTCTCCCTCTTGCAAGTACATGTGGTGCCTTTGTTTCTTTTGTTTATATTCGCTTATTGTTTCTATTTATTAGATCAAGCAGAATGTAGTGTTTCCTGGAACATTTTGTTGTTTAATGATAGCAGAATAATTGAAGAAATAAAGGGAGTTTTCATTTCAAGTTTAAATCTGTGAAATTTCATATGTTTATTGTATTCAGATGTTTCTTGGCTGTTTTAATTTATTGTCCTCTCTTGATTCAGATGCGTGCTTCCTTCATACAGACCGACTGTCTCAACCCTGTAAGTAATTCATTCTTCATTTATTTCCCTTCATCACTTCAATTAATTTCATTCTCCTCAATTTTCAAAGTATTATGTGTGATGATATGATCAGTTGAAGGAACTAAGAGAACTTGCTTCTGTGGAAATCCAAACTTGATTGGTTGATTAAATGCTGAATAGGAAATGAGACTATCAATGTGCAAGTTAGTTTCATTTTAGTCCTCAAATTATTTTTTTTTTATGTTTGGATCCTCAAACTATGGAGTCAGTTTTATTTTACTCATCAAACTATTTTTAATTTTGGTTTGGTCCTCAAACTATGGGATTAGTTTCAATTTAATCCTCAAACTATTTTTTGTTTCATTTTGGTTCCCAAAATGTGACTTCATCTGGTTTCTACTGTTATTTCTAACTAACAGTTAAGATGAATTATTTCTCACTTAAATGTGTCACAATAAATGAGTTGACAAAGTGAAAAAGAAAAATATTCGTTTTTAGTCAGAAATTAGAGATAAATTTATAGTTGATTTTTCTTTTAAAGAGTGAAATTTTTTCTATCTCGCATTGTCAAGTCACTTATTATAAATTTAAGGACCCAAATGAAATAAATTTATGATTGATTTTTCTTTTAATGAATTTTCTTTTTCTCTTTGTCAAATAATTAACTTATTATAAGATTGAGGACAAAAATCAAACATATAGAGGACTAAAAGAGAACAAATATAAAAATTTGAAAACCAAAATAAAAGTAAATTTGTATATATAAAGTAAGATGATTAGTCTCAAAATATTTATAATTCAAACATTATATTAAAAAAAAATTTTGTCCAAAAAATATAATGGAAATAACCAATGTTATTAAAACTGAATCGGAGAGTGACCTGGACAGACCTTCGGGTCACGGGTTGATTGGTTCAATCGGTTGGACCGACGGTCAAACCAGATTAAGTCATAAATATATAAATAAAATAAATATTAATTATTTTAAATATAAATATTCTATAATTGATAAAATATAACTAAAAATTTTATATAACAATAAGATATACTTGTGAATCCATAATTTCATTATCCTACATATATAAAATATACAAAAGTCACAACATGAATAATTATTATATTAGTAAAAATGAAAAAAAAAAGTTTTTTTCTTTGTTTTATTTTAATAAGTTTACAATATTTTTTACCAGTTTCATATTATTTTTTGTATTTGGCCTACAAAACCAACAAAAAAAAATACTAAAAAGAATGAATTTTCCATTTAAAAAATATATTAGATGAAAAATTTTAAGGGGTGCATCACACGCAAACATCACTAGTATATAATATACTTACCGCCAAACGAGGATGAAAACAAACCCACAAAATGCATGCCACAAACGTTAAATAATTCAATTGCTGAAATTGAGTTTGAAGGCATCTCATCTTTTCTAGATCTGATACCAGATCATCGACAATTATCACAATATTCTTTTTTTAAAAAATTGCATTAACGTCTTTTCTTTTTAACAAAGTGATTCCATTGGAGAACAACACCAAACATTCAAACAACACACAACAAATAGTTTATAAAGTATTACAGCAACAAGAAAAACAGAAACAAACAAAACATAAATAAACAAAACACTAAAATTAAAACTTTAGAAAAGAGAAATAACTGTAGTAGCAAATCAACCACCTCCTTCAGAAAATCTTATCGAGTTACTGTCTAAATTCAGAATAGTCAACAAAGACGATGGGGTAGAGAAATGCAACTAGAAAAAACCCATCTTCTAACATCAGTTTTGGCTAATCCAACTGTTACCCAAATTTTCAATCTTACAAATTGCAGAAAAAGAAAGAGAAAGAATAAAATCCAAAAGATAAATAACTCAGTAATGTTACTACAGTCACCAGGGACGGAGCAAGGAATTCCTAATAGGGGGCCAAATTTTTTTTAAAAATAAATATATAATTTATATATTAAATAAAAATATAAAATTAATATTATATATATAAAATAAAAATTTCAAGTATGTGTTTATTTTTTAATATATGTATATTTAAATAGTAATAATTTATTATAATTATATTTATAGTAAATTTTAGACACTTTTTATTATAAATAAATGTATTATTATTATTAAATATATTAATACATTTAAATAATAAAAACTAATTTAAAAAATATATAAGATTGAGATTAAGTAATATATATGCAACAAAAAGAAAATAGTTCTCCAGTTTGATACATCTCTCTATCCACTTTTTTTTTGTTAGTATATATATATAGGGTGAGTCTATAATGCAAAGATACAATCTTGACATGGGATGCAAAGGCTGATTTGGCCTAATTTTAACCGTTAGATCTCATCTAACGGTTCTAAATATTCAATTGGAAACCTGTTAAACAGGTAAAATTTATATTTTTTAAAAATTAACATTTACCCCCAATCTGAAATCTGAAATTGTAATTTAATCCCGTACACTTTTCTTTCTTCTTTTTCTGCTTCTTCTCCTTCTTCCTCTCTTTATAGTTTGTTTCTCCACTCTAATCAATAATCACCAACGATGCTTCCTCCTTTAAAATGGATGATGCATTAATTGAATTTGAAACAAGTGGATGTGAACATTCTGCGTCTGCAATTGAACTTCAAGAGTACATGCTTGACTGCTTCTTCATTCATTTTAACAATATGAGTAATTTACAGTGTTTCTGTTGAGTTTTTTTCTCTTTTTTCTTTTTTTGTATGATCATTTCCGATGCCCCGAGCACGCCAACAGCAGCAATAAACATAAACAACATGCTACAGAGCAGAATATAACCAACAACATATGTTATATAGTTACGCAGTGCATGGAATGATGAGTGAAAGGCATTTGAAATTTTGTTATATGATGTTTTATCTGAGGCAGAAAAATAAAAATAATTACGAAAGTGATGGATGGATATAGTCGATCATTGCTGGTGTTAGAAAAAGAGATGTGCGAGGTCTGACGTATTTGAAGAGCTTTCTTTTGTCATAGCAGTAAATGATTTCACTGAGAAGCACGAAAGGTAAGGAGTGAGGATTAGTAAATTGATAGCTTAAACGTGTTGTGGTGTTGTTTTATTTAAAATTTCTGAATAAGATGAAAGTTGTAACGAAAAAGAAAAAGGGAATGCGAGCAACTTACACTGCTTTATTGGCCTTTATCAGCAAGTCATAATTTGTTGTGATGTACCCAATTCCAAAATTTAACATGTCTTTCTTTTCCTTTAATATTGGCATGATATATAGGGCAACATCAATAGCTTTTTACAGCCATTGTTGCCCATATAATTCTCAACAACTTTAACTTTTCAACAGCCTCATGCTTTAATTTAAAGGGATAATTTGAAATAGTATCACTGTTAAAAGTTAAAACATAGAGAAAAGTTAAGCATAATAAAGAATGACATGATTGTTTTGGGGTTGTAATGCTAAGAAAAAGACGTGGCAAAGTGCATTTCAATGACCAATGTTGATCCTTTCAGAGAAGATATTTAATGAGTGAGGCTCACACAGCCATAATCTATTTAATCTGTCAAACCTGAAACTGTGGAGTGTGGACCATTCATGTATGTATATATGGATGTATGTATGTACTGTAGTATGAGTCATGGATTTGCATTTCCTACTCCTACTTGAGTTATTGAATGATCAACAACCTATCCAACCCTCCCCTATGAATCTGTCCAAAGTATTTGAGACTAATTGACTAATAAATTTGATCTTTCAACTCTAGTGCGTACTGCTACTACTATAATAGATATCTATATATAATATATCATTATTCTTTACATCATTAACACACATATATATAGTTCACATCTAACTTTTCTCCCTCTCACTCCTCTTCCATTCCAGTCTCCCAAATAGGCCTTCAGTGATGACTTGGGTAAGTTCAACACAGGGTAGTATAGGAAGGTGATGTTGAGAATGATGGCGATGACGAAACAAGAGACCGAGAAATAGAAGAAAGCAGTGTAGACACTCAGATGGGGAACTCCTTTCTTCAGAGTGTGCCACTGGTCATTTGTTGCTAAGTTGAAAGCTGGTGAGAACAGAGAGAAGCAAACTCCAGCAAAGAAAGTTATGGCCAATCCAATAAATGTGCTCTTCCCAAACACCTGCAAAAGCCATACAAAATCTAACTCTAAGGCTTTCAAAAATGTATATGCTTTAACAAAGTAAAATCAATCATCTCTTCATTCACTGAATATATGACCATGAATAAGTCTCTCACATGTTAGTTTTATTCTCAATTTGCCCTTCACAAATTCATTGTTATCAATTTTAGTCCTCTGCTTTTTATTATATTATTGATGAGCTGTGATGTGTCACCGTGACATGCCATCAATTCTATAAAAAATTGACAGAGGGACTAAAATTAGTAATGGATGAATCTTTGCAGGACCAAATTGACAGGGGGCATCTAATAGCAACCACACTGAGGAAAAAAATTAAAACTATAAAACTATGTGAGGGACCAAAATAGGGTTTTAGTCAATTCCATATGTAATTCAATTTAAAAAATCACGGTGAATTGATGCTTCTTTGACTGAGATACAAAATAGATACTGTTTTTAACAAAACACAACCACCTGCCTTAATTGATCTCCTTTGCTCAAGTTCGATAAGGAAATGTGCAGTTCCTGCTTTCGCTTTGCCTGTAGAACCATCTGCACTCTCTATATCTTTTGGTTTAACTATTCAAGTCAAAAACAAGAAAAAATATTTAACATTCTATCAGGTAAGTGGCCCCAAAAAAATGGAAAATTGTGCATTTATCAGAGCTTCTTACCTGCATTTGTTGCTTCTTTCATTAATGAATAATTGCCCCTGTCAAGAGAAAAAAAAAATTGTAGTAACATCAGCACTAGGCTACCCACAAACTAAAATAGCTGGAAGTAGATGTTACAATGAGGAAGTTATAATTGCAAGAATTATGAACTAAGAACAAGAAAACAAAAAAGTCATTATCAATCATCAGGAAGCTAAGGTAATTACTGAAGTCTGCAAATAGTGTTCTCAAAACTACAGCTGAAGAACTCACCAAATATAAATTAGAGAAACAGAAATGGCCCTTCAAAATAGTGCCAAAGCAATTGTAGCAGCAGAAAATTACCACTCCCTGATCAACAGATTAATCGGAGATTGTGAATTATGTTTCAACAAAAGAGGAGAAATATTGATTAGCCTTTAAGACAGAGTGTGATAAAATAATTTGCATATGACAGTAGAAACATACCAGAATATGAGAAGCTAATATATATATATATCTACCATTGATCAATTTGTAACATCTGCGCAAGTTCGCCACTTTCTCGCCAGTTAGTTATACAACTGGCGAGATTCCAGCGAACTCCTTCCAGTGCGCAGCAACATTCTCGCTGGAATCTCGCCACTTTGGGGCAAACCAGCGAGATTCTGGCAAAGTCTCTACACAGCTCTATAAAATTCTGATTTGGTCCCTGACTTGATTCTTTTACTCCTTTGGTCCTTCCCTTGTGATGTAGGCTCAAAACTACAGCTGAAGAACTCACCAAATATAAATTAGAGAAACAGAAATGGCCCTTCAAAATAGTGCCAAAGCAATTGTAGCAGCAGAAAATTACCACTCCCTGATCAACAGATTAATCGGAGATTATGAATTATGTTTCAACAAAAGAGGAGAAATATTGATTAGCCTTTAAGACAGAGCATGATAAAATAATTTGCATATGACAGTAGAAACATACCAGAATATGAGAAGCTAATATATATATATATATATATATCTACCATTGATCATGGAGGACGAGCTATGTCTAAAGCAGAAAACCCACTTATATATGCATTGTGTTGCTGCCCTTTGCTAATTTGAGGATATACTGCTCCCTTTTGCACATTACCATCGACACAAAGAACACCAAATCATTAATTCAGAGAAAGATAATCAGAATTTAAGAAACAGAACGATAATCAGAGCATGAGAAATTAGGACATACAAATACTAAGAGCATTGATGAATATGAACATAAAAATAGGACAACAAATTTCAAGCAACCTTGTCAATGTTTGGAACCTGATTCACAGACCTCTGACAAATAAGAAAAAATCTCTAGTTATTATCCAAAGAAATAAAGACTGTCTAAATCCATGAAACATATGGTCCCCAATATCTGAAACTCGACGGCCATTACGTATGATGGCCTTTACCCATCCATCTCAGAAAAATCAATTCTGTGCCAATGTTGTAACAATGGAGAGTTTTCAGATGAAGGGAGTCTTGCCAAGCACATAATCTACCAAGACCTGAGAACGCAACACAAGTGCACACAGGCTTGGAAAGAAGACAGACAAATGTGATTTTTTCTGTCATGTTATTACAAGGTGATCCACTGAAATGAAGAACAGACAAAATTACTTAGATGTTAAACTCAGAAATGAAGAACACTACTAAACCCAGAAATGAAGAACAAATTGAAAAATTTTAGATTGTTTACCCGAACCTAGAATAGAATTTCACCGTCACTTTTTTTTTGGAGAAATTGGAGAAGAAGAAAACCAAGAAACATTACTTACTGTGAATGGAAATGGCGGATGTATCTTTGCAGACGATGATGTTTCCGATTGTTTACCCCGAACTTAGAATAGAATCTCAGCGAGAGAGAACAGAAGAAGTTTCCAATATGCGTTTGCGAGAGAGGAAGGCGAGCGAGAGAGAGAAACTAAAAGTTCAATTGATTTGTGTTTGCAAGAGAAGAAGGTCTGCGTTTGCGTGAGGAAGGCTAGAGTGAGAAGGCAGAAGGTCTGCGTTTTTTTTGAAGGCAGAAGGCTCTCTTGGTTCAATCTATTTAGGTTAATTGATTTGTGTTTGCCTTTAATTCTTTCAAGTCTAAAAGTATAAAAATTATAAAATTTAGGTTATAAGATGTAAATATATATAATATTCTGATTACATGTTGGTTACCTATTCTCCAGGTTATTAATTCCAAATGTTAAAATTTGATTGGTTTAAAATTCTTTGCATCCCATGTCAAGATTTCATCATATTGTTTGTTTGTATATATATATATAAACTATGGATATATATTTTTATTTGGGTACAAAAAAGTAAACTAAAAATAAACTAAGAAGCAAGGAAGCTGTGGAGATTCGAACCCTTGCCAATATATGGTAGGGGCCATGTGACAACTAACCACTAGGCCAGTCCGTCTCTGGTCCCAACAATATTTATTTGAGATTAAATAAATTTAATCATTATTTTTGTTTGTTATGAGATTAAAATTTATCAATATAACAAATGACTCAATTGCAAAATTTAAAATTATGAGAATTAAATTAAAAGTCAATGTAATATGTGGAGACCATTACATTAATTAAAGAGTAAAAGGTAAAGTGCAGTTTTGGTCCGATAACTTTGGTAAAGGTTTAAATTTGGTCCCATAACTTTTTTTTTTGTAACAATTTTAGTCTCATAACTTTGGCAAAGGTCTCAATTTTGTCCCATAAGATTTTTTGTTGCAATTTTGGTCTCATAACTTTCGAAAATGTCTCACTGTTGGTCCTAAACTGATTTTCATCCATTATCTGCCGTTGAATCCATTTCACCTATATTTGCCACATCATCATTCAACTCGGTCCTTGAAAGATTAGTGAGTTAACAAATTGGTTTTTGAAATATTGAAATACATAGTTTAGTCCTTGATTAGAACGACATATTATTTAGTCCATGAAAGTGACTAATAAGTATTTTGTTTTGATCGTTCACGGACTAAACTGTGTATTTCTATCCTTCAGTGACTAAATTATCAATTCAGTGATCTTTCAGGACTAAATTTTTATTTTTCTCTTCATTAAATCTGCATTTTAATAGCATCGTGAAAGCATTTCATTAACTTATTACTCCCTCTCGTTCTATATATCTGATATTTAAGGTAAATGCACATAGATTAAAGAAATGATTAGTTTACCTAAAATAAGAGAAAAATGAGATAAAAAGACTAAACTATCCCTATTAAATTACTTGGGAAATGTTTATTTATTTATGACTTTACTATATATTATAGGGATAAAATGGTAAAAAAATAATTAATGTTCTCTCAAATTTATAAAACATCACATATTTTGAAAAAAAAAAAACAAAAAAGTTTTCCAAAACATCATTCATATATATATATATATAAANGAATTTGGTCCTGTAACTTTGATCCAGTTCCCAAATCAGTCCTATAACTTTTTTTGTCTCGAATTTGGTCCTGTATCTTTGCTCTACGTCCCAAATCAATCTTATATCTTTTTTTATCTCAGTTTTGGTCCCATATGTTTTGAAAAGCTCCCACCATTAGTCCTCCGTCTATTTTAAATTACATTTAGTCCTGAAAACTTCAAGTTCCTATCAAAATGAAAGTGAAAGAGCATCCCTGAAGATTCTCCAACCTTACATCTCAGTCCCTAATCCATGAATTCTTCATGAAATGGAATAGAAATGCAAAAATAACACAAATTAAAGCAAATGACAGAGGGACCAAAACTAAAAACGGAGAAAATTTAAAACCCACCAGAAAACGTACGAAAATCACCGAGAAACTCAAAAACTCATCCAAATACCCCAATTCTCATTGAAATCTCACTCAAATAATCGTCCTCAAATGCTTTAAGAAAGAATTTTTGAAAATCCAAACTTTTGAGGAGGGATGTGATAGAAAATTCCCTTACATTTGGTGATTCTGAGAGAGAAGTTCTGAAATCCCTTACATTTTTTCTATCACCTCCCTCCTCAAAAGTTTGAATTTTCGACAATTCTTTCTTAAAACATTTGAGGGCGGTTATTTGAGTGAGATTTCAGTGAGGATTGGGGTTTTTGGATGAGTTCTTTAGTTTCTCGGTGATTTCCGTACGTTTTCCGGCAAGGTTGGGCCATTTTCTGATGGGTTTTAAATTTTCTGCGTTTTCAGTTTTGGTCCCGTTGTCATTTGCTTTAGTTTGTGTTGTTTTTGCATTTCTATTCCATTTTATGAAGAATTCATGGATTAGGGACCAAGATGTAAGGTTTGAGAATTTTCAGGGATGCTCTTTCACTTTCATTTTGATAGTCAGGGACTAAAGTAAAAGGGACTTGAAGTTTTCAGGACTAAACTATAATTTAAAATAGACGGAGGACTAACGGTGGGAGGTTTTCAAAACATATGGGACCAAAACTGAGACAAAAAAAGATATAGGACTGATTTGGGACCTAGAGCAAAGATATAGGACCAAATTCAAGACAAAAAAAGTTATAGGACTGATTTGGGAACTGGAGCAAAGTTACAGGACCAAATTTGAGACAAAAAAAGTTATAGGACTGATTTGGGAATTGGAGCAAAGTTATAGGACCGAATTTGCACTTTGGCCTTTATTCTATTATCAAAACATGAGTCCCACCTACACAAATTTAACTGGACTGAATGAATAAGAACCCAACAGATTCTCATACAATGCTAATATGCTAGCTGCTGCGCCATTGTACATAACAAAATATTTCATTCTACATTTTGCAAAAACACAAAAGAGAATGGAAGCTGATGATGGAATCGGTCAATCATACCCCATGAGTGCAGGAGATGGCCCTCATGGCTATGCCAACAATTCTGACCACCAGGTCTATATATATATAGAATAAACTAACATTTTTGTTTTGCATTATATGGGCGTTGTCATTTTAGTCCTTAATATTTTGAATTGTTTTGATTAACACTTTGCAAACCAGTTCCTAGAAGGTCTGAATTTACTACATACATATATCTTTCTTTACTTACAGAAGAGAGTAATAGAAGCATCAAAAGACCTTATCAATGAAGTCATTCAAGATCAGCTTGAAATTGATTCAAGTTGTGTGGATGGTTCAAAGGCTTTTGGAATAGCAGATTTAGGATGTTCTGTTGGGCAGAACACATTCATGGCAGTGTACAACATCATAGAAGCAGCGGAAAGAGTGTACAAAGCAAATAATCAAAGCAATTCATCATCATCACTTGAATTTCATGTGTTCTTCAATGATCATTACAACAATGATTTCAATTCTCTGTTCAGATCATCCTCTTATGCCTCAAAAAGCTACTATGCTGCTGGTGTGGCTGGATCTTTCTATGGCCGTTTGTTTCCAAAATCAAGCCTTCACTTTGTCAATTGCTCTTATGCTCTTCATTGGATGTCTCAATTTCCAAAAGAGGTTGTCTTCAATTCCTTTTTCAAAAAAAGAAAAGTTGATAACTGTATTTATTATACGAGATGCTTAAATCCTATGTCGAGTAGCATGAGATGTTAGATGGAGTATATATTCAGGTGTCTTGAATTTTTTCACTTAATCACTAACTGAGAGAGAGCTCACTGTCTCACAGTTTGTCAAAGTCACTTGAGTCTCAAAAATTAGTAAAACCCACATTTTTCGATCCTTAAATTAATCTTAAAACTATGATTCAGTCCCTGTATCCTTGATTTTTTTTACAGGTGTCGACTATTTAGTCTCCAAAAGATTATTTATGGGGATTAAATAGTTGAGTACCTCACTTGGATCTTGTTAAATGTCAAATTAAGTAGGTCAAAATCAAAGATCTTCAACTTTTTAATTTGCAGCATGTCTCTTTTGTTATGGTGTGTAAGTTTCAAGTATTTATGATCAAAATTTGGTTGCTACAGATAGTGGACAAGAAATCACCTGCTTGGAATGGAAATAGAATTCACTATATTAATTCTAGTGAGAAAGTTTATGAGGCTTATGCTGCTCAATACAAGAAGGATATGGAGTGCTTTTTAAGTGCAAGATCACAAGAAATTTTGAATGGAGGATTGATGTTGATTGTGGCGCCTAATAAGCCTGCTCACTGCACTGTGTCCCAAACTGCTCTAGCTACAAATATTGGGATTTTTGAGTCATGCCTTTATGAAATGATCAAACTGGTATATGTATATTATATATAATCCAATTGTCTCTGTTTGTTTCGTGGGAAAGGGAAGTTTTCTGAACTTTTCCAGGAAAATTGATCATTAGAGTAAATTAATAATTTGATCCTTAAAAGATTATCGAGTTGACAATTTGGTCCTTGAAAGGTTGAAATTCACAGTTTAGACCCTGGAAGATTGAAACGATATACTCTTTAATCTCTGAAAGATTAAAACGGTATGCTATTTAGTCCACGAAAATGACTAACAAGTATACTGTATATTTTGATCTTTCAAGGACTAAATTGTGTAGTTCAATTTTTCAAGGACTTAGTTGTCACTCGGTGATCTTTCAAGGACCAAATTATTAGTTTACTCTTACTCATTATGACTTAAAGAAATGAGACCAAATTATTAGTTTACTCTTAATCATTATGACTTAAAGAAATGACTTCAAGACAAAACTTTCTATGATTTTGTTTGCAGGGACATGTTAGTGAGGAGAAAGTTGAGACCTTTAACGTTCCTCATTACTACCCAACATTAATGGAGTTGGAGGAAATAATAGAGAAGAATGGGAATTTCAAGATTGAAAGAAAGGGCATATTGAGTAGGCGAATGAGGCATATCAAACAATCTGTTGAATTTCTGGTTGGGCTCACAAGAGCATACATGGAAGAACTCTTCAAACAACATTTTGGTGATGAGGTCATACCAGAGTTATTTCGGCTCTTTGCCGATAAATTGGCTCAGGATTTGGATAATCTATGTCGTGAATATGAAGAGTTGTTTTTCATTCTCAAACGTAAATGATAAACTAAGCAATAATAGAGTTGGATCTTATCTTGTTTACTCTATGGTTTTTGTGTAAAATGTCTCCAAGAATGATTCTCATAAGTAGCTCTATGTAATATAGATGCGTATTGTAGAATAATCTGGTTAATTTGGGACTAGTTAGGAAGTAAAAGAATGTGTAGAGCTCAAGCCATGAGTAATCAAATGTTTTAAACTTTATGTATGTGGTTTGTTTCTATCATGCATGAATAAGATTAAAAGTTGCTACAATTCCTTTTGATAGCGAAGTCCATATGATTACCAAATTAAACTTATTGCTGCACAGTCATATTGCTAATGTATAACAGATTGATTTGATTTTTAAAATAGATATTATATATATTGTTCCTACATCATCATTATTTTTACAGTTAATTAATTAATTAAGGAGTAGTAGATGCCTAAAAGGCAAAGAGCCTTGGGGTACCCCACTAAACTATATGAGCCTGCAACATCCATACTTAGTGGAGGAAAGGAGTCTTCTCCTTTCCTTTCTTGGGAACAGACCTAAGGTATGACTTGGTAGGATTGAAGTAAAGGGCCTTTTTGTGCTTAGTTACGATCACTTTAAGTAAAGTAAGGATTTAACCTTTAGTAAATAAAATATTGTTTTATAGAGCTCAAATCCCGTCACTTCCTAGTATTATTATAGGGACTTGTGTGAAAGGAGATAAACTAGTGAAGGACCAAATTGTGATTTTGGGTAGGACAAATTACAATTTGGGCCTTAGAGGGAGACAAGGAAAGGGACGTGGATGGTGGAGAGGAAAATGAGGAAAAGAAAGAAAAGAAAGGAAAAGAAAGAAAGAAAAAAAGAAAGAAAGAAAGAAAGAAAGAAAGAAAGAAAAGGAAAGAAAAGAGGGGCCCGAGGAGAGAAAATAAAAGAAAGAAAGAAAGTGATAGTGATAGAGTATGGCCCAATGGGCCCACTCTACGACCCAAAAGCCCAATGGGCAGGATAACCCCCAGAGATCCAAGAAGAAGCGCCCTGCCCAGAGACCCTAAGAAATAACCGAGAGCTTGTAGGATCGAGCGGAGGCACATTGATAGGTGGGACCACAAGGTAGTGGAGGCGCATGAACCTGTCGGTGGTCCCCTCCCTACGTAACCAACCTACAAGCAATGATGACCCATGTAGCAGGTCTAGGCAGGACGCTTCCAGCCAAGCCCTATAAATAGAGGATCCGCAGGTAAGTTAACCAACTAATACACTGATATACTGTTACTCTTTTCAAATATTGACTTGAGCTTCGGAGGCTCTTCTGGGAACTAAAATCGCCATTTGAGTTACTTGTGCAGGGAGCTCTGGAAGATAGTCGGGAGCAGGAGCGGAATATCATCAGAAAGAAATTACAATTTGTGGTTGTGTTTTTTACACTTCCATTAGTAACAAGTAATTCATATTATTTGATGGAGTCAACTCTGTATTATCTCCTTCTGAAGCAATCCTTTTGTTTTTTCTCATAAAATCTATACACTTTTGTCAATAAACACTAAAGAGAGATCAATATCTTGGCTAGTAACATAACCTTAATGTCATTTTTTATATAAATCATCCCATACTCAGTAGGAAAAACCAAATGTCAAATAGAAGTATAGAACCTTCTCAATTACCTTATCCTTAGGAATGACAATCCATAAGGGTATTTAGGGTATTTAGAGTTTTTATCCATATTGAATAGATATAAATATCATTAGGTTAAATAATTATTTTGGTCCTCAAATATGAGGTTAGTTTTATTTGGTCTTCATATTATTTTTTGTTTTGTATTGATCCTCAAATTATGGGATAAGTTTCATTTTTGTTTTCAAACTATTTTTTGTTCCATTAACCCCTAAAATGTGGTGTGTGAAGCAGATTAGCAGATTGACATCAATAATTCATTCCTTAGTGGGTTTATTACTGAAGATGTATTCATGAAGCAGCCACAGGAATTCGAAAGTCAAGATAAATCTCTGGTGTGCAAACTTAGCAGATCTTTATATGATCGGTTATCTCAACTTCTTCTCTCTTTTGGTTTTCAGTTTAGTCGATATGATAAATCTCTTTTTATCAAAACAACTCAACGCAGTTCTCTATTGTTGGGAAAAATAATAATATTTGTAAAAATAAAATAACCTTTCCCCTTGAGAATAACTAAAAAAGTAAGATGAAGAAACACAATCACAACACAAGAGGAATTAACGTGGAAAACCCAAACCGGGAAAAAAAAACAACGCCCGTTGCCAGAAGACAACTAGAGAAAAATACTATATGAAAATTGTTACATCACACAATATTCTCTCAACCCTTACCCCAAGTACACTCACACTCTCACAAAGCAACTATTTTACTACACCTTCCACACTCTACTAATAACAATAGAAGAACTCTAAAATAGAAGAGAGGAAGGAATTTAAAAGTCAAATAAAAGCTTAAAGTGTATTGACTTGGTGCACTTGTAAACTTGCCTTGGGCCTCCTATTATAGTAGTTGAGCTCCTCTAACAATTACTATCCAAGCAATGTGAGACTTCTTAAAAAGCTCACAATTGCTAACCAAGCAATGTGGGACTTTCTAAAACCTCACCTACTTCCATTTTCAATTAATTACCCAACAAATCTCCACCTTGATTGAAAATTACCACATCTTCAACATTGTCAACACCGACAATCATAGCTCTTAATTAAACAAAGAACTATCACACTCCACCATAAAAATGTATTCATTTAGAATAAACCAATTCTAAGAATTTCACCTTGGCACATATCGAAAAACCTTGTTGAGACTTTATGGTGTTCCTTCCATGTTGGCTTTCCCCAGAAGTCCCTCAACCATCGACATAAAGAGTCGCCACCAAAATGAATCACAATTAGTGGCAACCTTCCAACGTCGCCACGGAATGTTGAGACTAATACTCCTTTTTACATGTCTACGTATGTTTTTGGTGGCGACAATAAATTGTTGCCATCGAAAGGTTTCGGTGGCGACTTTTTATCACCACAGAATTGGGGTATAGGTGGCAACATATTTGTTGCCACAGAATGTTAGTTTCGGTGGCGACATTATCAGAGTTAGTATTTAATCTAATCTTGTTTTAGTATATAATATTTATTTTAAAAATATAATTAAATAATTCTTCTGCATTAGAAATATGGTTGTGCATCAACAAATTTGGTGGTCATATGAATTTCCATATAAATATATGTGATCACAAGTTTAGTTATCTAATCTTTTTTTTTAGTGAGAGAAAGTTTAGGTGAGTCAGGCTCTAATCGCCTACCAACAAATTTAGTTTTCTTTCTGTCAACAGTTAAATAACTATTAAGAAACATGTTTTATAAAAGGGCATAAAAACTTGAAGATCAATTTAACAACACAACTTAAATTTAATTAAAGGACTAATTTAAAACTTTAATTAAAGTTAAACAACCATTACATTAATTTAACCTTCAATTTATATTCTGTCACTTCATAAAACCAAACAACATATACGATATACATATACTTTACTTACGTTTGACAATGACAAATGAGACTTCATAAGTAGGAGGATTTGGATCTAACATATATAAATTATGAGCCACTTTGTCAGAAAAGCGTTGAAATAGCTCTTGTATAACCTCATCTCCAAAGTGTTGTTTGAATAGTGCTTCCATGGCTGATCTGATTATCCCAACTTTCAATTCAACAGAAAGTTTGATATTAGTCATTGTATTCAATATGCCCATTCTTTCTATTTCAAATTTCTCATTTTCCTTTATTATTGCCTCCAATTCATTTGATGTTGGATAGTAGATAGGCATGTTGAATGCATCAACTTTCTCTTCACTAGTGTGTCCCTGCAATGTGAAGACAAACAAACGTTAGTTTTTTTTTTTTGGTCAAGTAAACAAACATGATTTTCTTAATTTTAAATATTTATTGTTTCACTCAATGTCATTAGACGTGTGTAGTTTCTACAAAACGCATAACTTTTTAGAAGGACCAAAATGCTAGAAGAGGAACAAAACAACATCGTTTAGGCAAGACAAAGGTTGTCTTCAACCACTGGCGAGTTGTACAATCCAATTCGGATCTAATACCCAGTGTGCCGTTTTCTGGCAAACCAAATGCCAAATTGAAATGGATCAATGAGAGAGAGAGAGAAAGAGAGAGATTTGACTACAAAAATCAAGGCTTTCGGTGGCTACACTTGTCGCCACCAAAACTGAAAATGTTGCCACCGAAGACCTTTGGTGGCGACACAAAGTCGTGGCCTATACCTCTGTTTGCAAAGCTTTTCGGTGGCGACAATTCATGTCGCTGCTTATAAAATTAGTTCCAATTTAGGGACCTATCAGTATTAATTTAGTACAAATTTAAGTATCAAAATGTAAAAAATTAGTTCAAATTTATGAATCAAATAGTATTAATTTAGTACAAATTTATGAATTAAAAAATAAAAAGTTTAGTTCAAATTCATGGACCAAATCAACACTAGTCATCAAATAGTTAATAATTGAAATATTTCAAAAATCAAATTGAGTATTTTGATTAGTAGTGTATTTCAAATAGGAGATAATTGACATGGTGGAAATTCAGAAATCAAATAATACATTTTCTAATATATATGTGTATATATATGGATTTTTGTGGCGACATAAGGGTCGCCACCTTTACCCCAATTTGTGGCGACATATGTCGCCACAGAACAGACTTTTTTTGGCGATAATAATATCGCCATCCACACCCATTTTCAGTGGCGACCCTATTTTCAATGGCAACATTTTGTTATCGCCACTAAACACAAATAAAAACAAATGGAAAGAGGTATTGGTCCCAATATTTCGTGGCGACATTTGTCGCCACTGATAGTTATGTATTTAGTGGTCACTCTTTGTGTCGCCACAAATGATTTTCGGTTATGTGGCGACATTACATATCGCCACGGAAAGCACTACATTTAGTGGCGATATTTTAAGTCGCCACTGAAAGCCTATTTTCTTGCAGTGTTTGGTGAACTAGATTGAGCCAAAAGAATAAAAATCGAATCAACAAATCAAGATCACAAAAAAGTGGAACCCTTATTGCCAACCAAAAGAGGTGTTTTCATAAAATTTCTTGAACCAAAATGCTCTGAAGATGCCAAGAAACAAAACCTAAGAATTAATTTATCAAAAAAGCTCAAATGAAGGCAAATTGAAGGGTTGGAGAAACGGGAAAGCTATGTAAACAAACCCAAACTCCAAAATATTAGGATTCCAGAAATTTTCTTGATACAATCGAGCCATGTCAACAAACTTAGATTGAACCAAGTCATGTCACTAAACTTAAATTGAGTTAGAGTGATACATCAACATTTTTTGTTAGTTTCATTAACAGAGTTAGGGAGTAAAGTACAATTGATTCAAATGTGAAAGATTAAGAATATAATTGACTATTAAAAAAAAAATTGAGGGTACAACATATACTTATTCCATAGTTTGAGGGTACTAAAGATACTTTTGCCAAAAAAAAAATTTACTTGAACTTAACCCTTAAAAAAGATGGAATAGGGTAAAAAATTTTCAAATTCCAATTAACAAATACCACATAATATTATCATTAGAATTTGAATTACCAATAATTTTTATCCAAATAAAGAAGTTTATTATAAAGCAATTTAAATACCCTAAAAAAATTATTTTCCCTCCCAAATTTCACTCATCCAAACAAACTATACTTTCCTTTTCCAAAAAACAAAGAGACATTAGACATCCAAGTAATTTAAGTCATCATTGTCTTCACATACCAGTTTGACCATTTCTGAAAGGCAGGCTTCGATGTGCCTAACCACTGCAGCATGAGCAGTTTGGGAAGCAATACAATGAATTGGTAGAGTAGGCACCACAATCAACATCAATCCTCCTTCCACAATTTCTTGTGATCTAGCACTCAGAAAGCATTCAATGTCCTTCTTGTATTGGGCAGCATAAGCCTCATGAACTTGTTTCACACTTGAAGTTGTATAGTGAATTTTATTTCCATTCCAAGCAGGTGATTTCTTATCCACAACCTGTAGACCCAAATTTCAATAATAAATAATTGAAATTATATGCCTTAACAAAAGAAAAAAAAAACAATTCATTTCAATTCATTTTTAATCAAATTTGATTTAATCCTTTTCACTAACCCTTAGACAAGTAAGCCTAGCCTGTAAACTGATGACACGATTTGACATTATTTTAATTAAGGTCGAAGGACTATTTTGATCCTAAATGTATGACCAACTGAACTTGTCATATCTGAACTTGAAACGAGAGAAATTGGTCATTTTACAAACAAACAAGCGAAGTTGGTCATATCTCTCTCGTTTCAAATCCGAATGCGACAAGTTTGGAGCTACAGGTTACTTCTAACGATTCTTTTTTCTTTTTTTTCTCAGTTGAAATCATCAACAAATAAAATCAAATCGTGATCGAAAGTGGGTTTGAAAGTAATTTTTCATAATTTTTTATTTTTTAGCCACAATCCCACTTTCGAGCTTGATTTGATCTCATTTTAGACAGTCCCAACTAAGTTATAAAAGGACTTGATTACTAAAAGTAACTCATAGCTCTGAATTCGTTACATTCAGAATTGAAATGAGAGTGATATGACCAACTTTTGCCTGTCTGATCTGACTGTGAAATGAGCGGCCTACTTTTTGGACCCGATTTAACCTCGTTTGTTGACAATCTCAATTGCATAAAGAAAGTACTGTCCAAAAGCTACATGTAACTCAAGACTCATCATTTTTAAACTTAAAACAAGAAAAATGTGATCATGTTCAATAATTTGAGACTAAAATAAAATATTTTGCCAACATTCAGGACCAATATTTTGAAATGTATAGTAATTGACCAAAATAAACATCAGGGCATACATTTAGGCCAAAATAATTCTTTGAAAAAAAAAAGATAATTTAAACACAACTTTTTGAGTAAACCTATTTTTCGGTCCATGTATTTTTCTTCAAATTGCAATTTTTGTCCTTGGATATTGAAATATGTTTTTTTATCCTTGATTTTTATTTTTTATATAAATGTCAAATATTTAGTCCTTTAAATTTTATCTGTGGAGACTGAATAATTGATGTTTATAAAAAATTAAAGAACCCAAAAGTATATTTTTAATATTTAGGAAATAAATAGTTGTTTTTGTATGAATTTAAGGACTAATAACTATATTATTCCAAATTTTTATATAAACTGAGTTGTTTTGCAACCTAATTGATTTGAAAATTAAGATAGGAAGACAACCTCCTTTGGAACTTGGGACATCCATTGAAGTGAATAAGAGCAATTCACATAATGAAGGCTTGACTTTGGAAATAAACGGCCATAGAAAGATCCAGCTACACCAGCAGCATAGTAGCTTTTTGAGGCATAAGAGGATGATCTGAACAGAGAATTGAAGTCATTGTTGTAATGATCATTGAAGAACACATGGAATTCAAGTGATGATGATGAATTGCTTTGATTGTTTGCTTTGTACACTCTTTCCACTGCTTCTATGATGTTCTGCACTGCCATGAATGTGTTTTGTCCAACAGAACATCCTAAATCTGCTATTCCAAATGCCTTTGACCCATCCACACAGCTTGCATCAATTTCAAGCTTTTCTTCAATCACTTCATAGATAAGCTCTTTTGACGCTTCAATTACTCTCCTCTACAAGTAATTATAATTATATACATATATATATATATATAGAGAGAGAGAGAGAGAGAGAGAGAGAGAGAGAGAGAGAAAGAAAGAATAAATTGTAGATCAAAGGTTCATTTTGGTCCTTCATGTTTCAAAAGATTCATATTAGTCCTAAATATTGGTAAAATGTTTCATTTTGATCCCAAACTATTGAATGTGGTTATATTTCTTTAGCTTCAAGTTCAAATGTAACGAGTCTAATTTTACGTGTTGCTTTTGAAAAGTACTTTCTCTATCCAATTATTGTTATCAACAAACGAGGTCAAATCAAGATCCGAAAGTAATAAGTTGCTCGTTTCACAATCAAATTAGCGAAATTGGTCATCTCTCTCGTTGCAAGTCCGAATGCGATGAATTCAGACCTACGAGTAGGGATTATCAAAATACCCAAACCCAATGGGAACTTTAAAATTTTGCCCTAAGTCTGTGTCTGGGTCCGAGTCTGGGTATGGTGGTACCCCTATCCATATACCCTACTCGTAAAAATAAATATTTATTTTTATATATGAAAATATAATACTCTAAAATTTTATATGTTAAAAAAAATAATTATAAAGATAAATTGTTAAATATTTTATATATAATGAAGTATTCTAATAATACATTCTTATTTATGATTTTTTTTTATTTTTAGTTGTTATAGATAGATGAAAAATATGATGAAAATATGTTTTATATAAATAAAAAATAGTTTATTTTAAAACTTCTAAATCCAAGTTTGGATATGGTGATTAGAGTACCCAGCAAATCTGGAGATGTGGATTGATTTTAATTCCAGCTCATATCTAGGTCTGGGTTCGGAGATTGTAGTACCCTACACAATACACATGTCTTACCCTTAATCATCCCTAGCTCTCAATTATCGGACTCTAAAATAGGTTTGGAATCAATTTTTCATAATTTTTTACTTTTTGGCGATTAGCAAATAAGGTATGAATGACTTTACTTGTTTGACCATAAAATGAGCGATCTACTTTATAGTCTTAATTAATTTGACCTCATTTATTAATGGTCCCGACTAGATAGAGAAAGCAATCTTCAGAAACAACTATGTAACTCTAGATTCGTCACATTCAAATTTGAAATTAGAAAATTTTTGTATATACATATATGTTTATGGACCTATATACGTATACCTGAGCAATAGAATTGTTAGCGTAGCTATGAGGACCATCTCCAGCATTCATGGGATAGGATTGTGATCGATCTGAAGGAACTACATTGATTCCCTCATCACCTTCCATTTTGCTCTTAGTAGTCTCTTACTAAGGATTTTCTACCTTCTCAATCTTCCAAACAATAACACATATATGTATGACTCTGGATTTTAATATGATGCGGTGATATATATATCGCACCCTCACACTCTCTTCTTGCTAATATTTCTTATTATTATAATAATTAACGTGGGATTTATCATATTGCTCGTGATGAATTAATAATAATTACAAGATAGAGACAGCAGTTGACCAATAAGTTGTCGTATATATTACAAGATAGAGACGCTTAATCTGGAAGAAAGAGACAACAATTGACCAATAAGTTGTCGTATATATACTTTTGTTTTTGGCCTAGAGCCATATAGAAGTTATAATCTCAATGAAAATTTTGTAATTGACAACAGATTGTATTAAATATTTGTGAGGTCATTGATTGCTTCCCCGGTCTTTAATAACTAAATTCTTAAAATTGGTCGTATATATACATATGTCGATATATCCATGTCACGGATATGGATATATCGACACGCTAAATACCAATAAGCGGTCATATTAAAATAACTACATAAGTGGACATGGATATATTGACACGTTAAATTTTTAAAATTATATGTCACGACACAACATATATTTATATGTATATATATATTTAAAAATTTATTAATTTTGATAAAAATTTAAAAAATTATAATATTTATTCATAATATATGTATGGTATATGTGTCATTATTTTCAATTGTTAGTTATATTAAAGTCATAAAAAAACTAAACTTATATTATAAAACTTATGAATGTGTGGTACGGATGTCGAATATGAACATGTGTGTGACACACATACACATCCTCCAAATAAAGTGTTCATACTTTATAATTAAAAACTCTACTTTATTGAAGACTCTAGCTTATTATTTATTAGAATTCGATTTTTTCAGTTAGAATTATCTTATTACCAATCATTTTTCGTTGTTTACCAACTACATGGATGATAGCAATTCGATGAGCTTATTAAATTTTATTCAATGACGCAAATCATCTACGTTCCCTAGCTATATTGTTTTTTTTTTCTTAAATCAACATTCCACAAACCCTCACTATCAGTTACAACTAGAAACATTCACAGAAAGTTCATAGGTAAGAAGAATTACCTTAGGTTGCTACGAGCAGTCTTGCTCATAGTGCCCCATTTATTGGCACGTATAACATTTGACCTTGGCCGAATTTATTTTTCCTCTTTTTCATATTTTTTAAATTAAGAATGCTTTCCTTTATTAAGTGCATACTTTCCCTAATTCCCACCATCCTTCTTTTTGACTTTGCTTTCCTTTAGGTGTATATATCTTATATTATATGGCTCCACTCCTTTCTGGTCGTCTACATTTTAAAACTATAGTACAAAATTAATAATAAGAGAAAAATTATTATTTGATCCCTTCTTTTTTACTGAGTTAACGATTTAGTCCTTTATTTATTTTACATACATATTTGTGTGCCCGTTAAGGCACGCAAAGCCTCTAGTATATATATATATATATATATATACTTTCCATTTCCCCTTCCTCGTGGATTAGACTAGTCCTTGTTCTAGTAGAAGAAGGAGGAGGAATAAGAGGAGGAGGAATACGCGGCGTCGAAGCCTAGCGCGTGGATGCCGTGCAGGGAACGATGGTGGTGGACTGGATGAACTTCTTCGCGGCGGGTCGCTGTATGCGCAGCAAATCGTAAGAGAAGAAGTATTTCATCATAATGAAATGAAAAGGAAGGAGTGGAGTGGTAATATGGAGATGGACGTGGAAGTGGGAGAAGAAAAAGAAAAAGAAAGAGAAGCAGAAGGATTGGTGAGTGTAGAAAAAATGGCAGAAGTAGTGAAGAAGAACCTAGGAAGCATGGACACTTCATTTTAAGGGCGTGTCGCCGTGTCAGACACGTGTCAGTGTCTGACACCCGTACGACACCGACAAGACACATATTCATAAATTTTAGAATATAAATCAATTTTCTATAATTTTAATATAACAGAAAAAATAAAATAATAATAGATATGACATATATTATGAATAAAAATTGTTATTTTTAAATTTTTCATTAAAAATTATGAAGATTTAATTATTTTTATATATAAATATATGCCGTGTCGTGTCGCGTAATTTTAAAAGTTTAGCGTGTCGCTGTGTCCTTGTCCGTGTCGTGTCCTGTGTCCGTGTCGGTGTCCATGCTTTCTAGAGAAGAACCAAAGAAGACTCTGTTTCCTTTCTTATTATTATTTTGGTACAAAATAGATTATAAAAAGAAAAGAAAATCAATTTATTTATTTTTTTTTGTGTTTTGATCATATTATAAAAAGAAAAGAATTTTAATATAAAAAATAAAATTTTTCGAAATAAAAATCAATTTTTTCTTTTTTCTTTAACAAAAAAAATAGATGAAAATTAGCCGAGAATTAACGGTAAAACTATTTTTGAAAACTTGAAGAACTAAAACAAGAAAAAAAAATTAAAAGAATCAAAATGAATCTGAGCAAACTTAAGAAACTAAAATAAGACTTCTGTCTAAAAACAAATAATTAATATTCATACACAGTATGCTAAATATAAATAAATATATATATATATATATATATATCTCTCTAATTTTCATGTTCATCCACATAATAAGTCTAATAACATCATCATAAATTTCAAAATCATTACTAGTGTAAAGAGATTTAAGTTTCACTCGCAAATATGTCATTTTTTTTACTTTTTCAGATTTTCTTCACTATCTATTAATCATAAGGGAGAGAGGGTATTGTATTACATGTATATATAGATATATTTATGACACATTGACGCATGCATCTACATATATATATGTGTATGAACGAATGTATATACCTGAGAGATAGAATTGTTAGTGTAGCTATGAGGACCATCTTCAGCATTCATGGGATAGGATTGTGATTGATCTGAAGAAACTACATTTATTCCCTCATCACTTTCCATTTTCCTCTTATAAGGATTTTCTACGTTGTTTTACAAAGAACAACACATACACACAAATCCTAACTCAAATATATAATAAATAGAAAAAGAAATTCAAATCCTAACTCAAATTGAAAAGTAGAATAAAGTATGTCTTTAATTTATTTAAAAAACTTGATCTAAGGACGAAATTGACCAAAATGTAAAATATTATTAACAAAATTGACGACAAAAAAAAGAATGAAAACAAAATTGAGAGTTTATATAAAATGTGAGGACCAAAATTATGCTTTTGCCTATTTCTTATTAATATTAGGCCAAAGTCCTATTTTGGTTCTCCAGTTATGCTCAGTGTTCTAAATTGGTCCCCCAGTTATTTTTCGTTCCATATTGGTCCCCCATTTATGCAAAACTTGGCAAAGTTGGTTCCTCTAACAGTTTCCATCCATTTTTCCGTTAAAAGAAAAAAGACAAAATTAAATTTTAACTCCTAAAAGTTTAAATTTTTTACATCAATGACCTTTTTCTTTATAATAGAACTAAAATGTAAGAAAGAAGAAATAACTTGGGGTTTTAGTTTATTTCACACCAAAAAAATAATCTCTCTCTCTCTAGAAGACGAATTCCTCCATTACCGGAATCTCCAGCTTCTCGTCCATCCCCGTCGCCGACAAGCTTCATCTTCTGGTATCGGAGTTCGAGGCTCTGACGGAGAACAGAGTGAAGAGGCTGTTGCATTTCGCAGAGCTTCTGCCTCCGATGGAAGAATCGGCTCGCATGGCGGAGAACAGAGTGAAAGGATGCACGACGCAGGTGTGGTTGACGGCGGAGAACGTATTGTTCTGTGAAACCCTTGGTTATCTTGGGAAAACGTATTGTTCTGTGACGGATTTGCAGAAATAGAGGTTAGGGTTAGGGTTGCAGTTGCAGAAGAGATCATAATTTGGGTTATATATGGAGAATTTTGTGAAGAGAAATTAAGAATTACAAGAGATTGAGAAATTAAAATGATCAGAATGAGAGAAAAGGAAGTGTGATTGAATTGAGTTGGGGAAATGAATAGGAATGAATGATTTGAGTGAGCCATGCATGAAGGAGCGCTAGCTTCTAGAGAGAGGGAGAGAGATTTTTTGTGAAATAAATTAAAACTCCTAAGTTATTTCTTTCATCTTATATTTTGGTTCTATTATAGAGAAAAAGACCTTCAATGTAAAAAATTTAAACTTTTAGGAGTTAAAAATAAATTTTGTCTTTTTTTAACAGAAAAATAGATGGAAACTGTTAGGGGACCAACTTTGCCAAGTTTCTGGAAGACCAATATAGAACGAAAAATAACTGAGGAACCAATTTAAAACACTGAGCATAGCTGAGAGATCAAAATAGGACTTTGCCTTAATATTATAGTTAACGTGGGTTAATAATAATTACAAGATAGACTTTCAAAAAAATAATAATTACAAGATAGGCTTTCAAAAAATAATAATAATTACATGATAGAGACAACAGTTGACCGATAAAGTTCCGTATATTTTTTTTTGGTGGAAAAATGTTTCGTAAATTTATTTGTGAATGCATCGTACGTATTGATTATGTATATATTAATGGGGAAGATAAAGAGCTATCAAACATGAACACTTCATTTTGAGGTCGTGTCGCCGTGTCGGACACGTGTCAGTATCCAACACCTGTACGACACCCATACAACACATATTTACAAATTTTAGAATATAAATCAATTTTTTTTTTACTTTAATAAGACAAACAAGAGAAAATAATAATACATATGACATATATTATGAATAAAAATTGTAAGTTTTAAATTTTTCATTAAAAATTATGAATATTTAATTATTTATATATATAAATATATGCCGTAACGTGTCACATAATTTTAAAAGTTTAGCGTGTCACTGTGTCCATGTCAGTGTCCATGCTTCATAGATAAAGACAGTTGACCAATAAACTATCGTATATTTATTTTTAGAACCTAAACCAAAAGATATGAAATTAAACAGTTGGCTCAATTTATAACTTGAGCAAAAAATATGAAATAAAAAATACAACAAAACAAGCTACGGAATCAAATTGAGAACAAAGTTATGGGACCAAAAGTGTGTTTTGACCAAAATATTTTCATTGCTTTTTATTATGATATATATATTAAAATAAAAATTAAAAATAATGAAATATTAATTTTTTTATTGTTATAAATATAATGAAATAATAAAAAGAGTTATATAATTCAAAATTTTCATAATTTTCATAATTTTCATAATTTCATATTTTAAATTAATAATTACATGTCATATTCAAAATAACTAATAATATATATATATATATTTTTTTCCTTTAAAAAAGTGTTATAATTTTTAGAGTAAACTTACAATTTAGTCCCCGAAAGATTGAAATGTATAGTTTAATCCTTAAATTGAAAGATCAAAACGCTATACCTACGATATACTATTTAGTCCATAAATATGGACTAAATACCATTTTTAATTATTCAGGGACTAAGTTGTACATTTCAATCATTTAGGGACTGAGTTATCAGCTCGGTAATCTTTTAGAGACCAAATTGTTAGTTATTGTAATTTTTATTGACATTTAATATATTAACATTTTTTTCTTTTATTTTTTTTATTTATAACATATATTGAGAATATCATGTTAAATTTTTTATATCCGCTTTAGTTTTAAATAACAGTCTTTTATTATGTATACGATTATCTTTATATATGCCAAACATTATTCAATAGATATGTAGTAAAGATAATTAAAATTAAAGAACTTTTTAAACAGTTTTAGTCATAAATCTTTAGATATTAACTTAGGTTATTGGAAAAGGATTTTTACATGGATAAAATAGTCAGACATGCATGTAATAATTTCTTATATATTTTACTGTGAAGTTGTTCTCCAATATTAATATAAAACTACATAAATACAAAGTTCTAATCATTGATGCTCAAAAAAAAACCTCACATTGGTCTTCAATGTTTTGGGTGAATATTGTTTTAATCCCTAAAGTTTCCCAATGTTCAGTCCTTAATACTTGATATAGTTTCGTAGTTCTAATTTTGTTGTATTCGAATTTAAGACGAGAGAGATATGACCATATTTATTAGTTAAGAACCAATGTAGAACTTCTAGAAAATATTAAGGAACAAAACAGAATAGAAAAAATATTAGGGATGAAAACAAAATTTAAGGTAAACATTAAGGAACAAAATGAGGATTAATTTTGACCTTTCTAATTTTTATATTTTTACAAGCCACACCAATGTAATATAATTGTTATTTGTATCTAATATATTTGTCACAAGAGTATTACTTGTGACAATATTTTCTTTCAAAATATGTTTACTTTGAGGATATTTTTATTCAGAAGGGATATATTAGTTAAAAATAATAATTTATTAGTCAACTCTTATTTTCTCAATTAGTCAATTGTCATTAAGACAATATAATAAACCACGTGAAACGTTAACTATTATTATGTCAAAAATAATAATGGCAAGAAAATTAAACTATATATATTTGGGGTGTCGTCCTCGTCTAAAAGTATAAATAAAATAACTAAATAACTTTTTACCTTGTTTGTTTATGATTTTAGTTGGATAAAGAAAGAATTCAAGATTTAACTCATATATCTAATTTTATCGTGTTAGGGTTTAAAACGAGAGAGATATGATCACATTCAATAATTAAGGGTCAATCATAAAACTTCTAAAAAAATTAAAACCAAAACAAAATGAAAAGAAAAAAAAAAGTGTTGGAAACAAATTTTTTCTTAATGTTAAAACTCAAATTTTATCTTATAAAACACTTAAATTACATATATCTTCCATTTATATTAAGGAAATTTTTAAAGTTTTATTATTTTTTATTTTATAAAAATTAAAAAGTATAAAAGTTTTTAAATTATAATAGATGAAAGACTAACTCATCTTTTGTGTAATAGTTCAAAGGTCGAATATTTTGATTCTTTAAAGATTAATTTATTGATTCAGTGTAAATTTAAATACTAAATAATTAGTTTTTTTCTCCAAATTCTTCTTTTTTTTATTAAAAGCTTTATTGAGGTAAAGATCCGTATCCCATTAATTAGGGTCAAGGAATACCCCTCAACCTTTTTGAGAATTTACGAAAAAAAATTACATATCACTCACTAAATAAGACACTCACATTGATAAAAAAATTCGGACTGTGTCTCTCTCTTCTCATTCTTCAAGAAACATACACATGGATTAAGTCATTGTCTACACTCTACACTTACGTGCTTGACCATTTCACAAAGGCAGGACTACTGCAGTTTAAGCAGTTTAGGCACCAAAATCAATTTAAATTATATTCTTGAAGTTACTTTCTATATTCCAAATTCCAATCTCAAAATCTGGCATACACATATTCAGGGTTGTTATTACAGATAAATAGTCTCTCCAATTAGAAGTGGTCAAAATAAACCAGTCCAGCTCAATTAAAGGACCATCACATTAATTCAACCTTCAATTTATTCTGCCACTCTATATAAAATCAAACAACAGATACATATAATTTACTTACGTTTGAGAACGATAAATAAGACTTCATGTGTACGAGGATTTGAATCTAACATATCTGGATTTTGAGCCAGTTTATCATAAAGGCGTTGAAATAGCTCTGGTATAACCTCATCTCCAAAGTGTTGTTTGAACACTGCTTCCGTGGCTGATCTAATTATCCCAACGTACATTTCAACACTAGGTTTGATCAAAGCTTTTCTTGAATTCAATATGCCCATTCTTTCTATATCAAAATTCTCATTTTCCTTTATTATTGCCTCCAATTCCTTTGATGTTGGAAAGTAGGCAGGTATGTTGAATGCATCCACTTTCTCTTCACTAATGTGTCCCTGCAATGTGGGAAAAGAAAAACAAACAAATATTAGTCTTAATTTTAACCGGCAAAGGTATTGTTGGTACCCCCAACGTATGGGGTCATTTTCAGTTATATCCTCAACGTTTTTGTTTTGTTAATTATACACTCAATGTTTCACATTTGAGTCAATTATACCCCAACTTCTAACTCTATTAATGAAACTAATGGGTTTAGCTGATGTGACATTTTTTTTGTTTTAAGTTCTTTAAGTTTTCATTATTTAGAAATCTTTCATTTTCTCAAGATTTTTCTTTCACACGAGTCCCTAACTAATTACAAAAAATTCAGAATGTTTGTCATCTTTAACGAATTGGTCCCTACAATTGAGAAACCCGAAAAATCTCTCCTCTCTGTTTTTCACAGTTCTGTCAACCACACACAAACTAGTCCGTGAGCCTCGAATACAGAGAAATCGAGCAAAAATACAAATAGTTCTGACTCTTGCCGTTAACACACAATCTCCAATGGCAGCACCGTCGTGGTCGTCGAAATTGAAAAGTAAACTAAAAGTCAAAACCCTTTTGGAGAAAGAGGAAAAATAAAAAAGATTGGTGAGAGAGGGTTGTTAATGGTTTTTAAAGATCTATTTATTAAAAATGACAAACATTCTGAACTATTCTGTAATTAGTTAGGGACTCGTACGTATGAAAGAAAAATCTTGAGAGGATGAAAGATTTCTAAATAATGAAAACTCAATGACTTTAAAACAAAAAAAATGTCCATCAGCTAAATCCGTTAGTTTCTAACAAAGTTAGGAGTTAAGGTATAATTGACTCAAATATAAAATATTTGGATTATAATTGACCAAAAAATATATTGAGAGTATAACTAAAAATGACCTCATTAGTTGAAACTACCCAAGATACTTTTTAACTTTTAGTATTTTACTCAATGTCATTAGACATGTCTACGTACAGTTATGGGCCGGGGGCTTTTATTTCGGTTAAAATATGTAAGATTTCTCTAAACTTTTTTTATTAGTAGCTAAATTTCTCTAAATTTTATTTACTACGTGAACATTTGTATTTTTATTAAAAATGTCAGATTTTTTTTCTAATTAATATTAAGGTCTAAAGAGTCTTGGAAAGAAAATCGTAACCCATTTTCTTTCTTTCTCTTACAAAATACTTTGACCTTTTATATATTTATTGAAAGTCAAGATCTTAAAAAGTAAAGATATATATATATATATATATATAAAACTTTACTCCCTCAAAAAAATGAGATCAGGTGAGAATTTTTTAAATTCCACGAAAAAATATTATAAAAAATCATCAGCGTTTGAATTACTAATAAATTTTATCTAAGCAAAAAAAATTATTTTAAAGCAATTTAAATATCTTAAAAATTACTTTCTCCCGAAAATTCCCTTAATCTAAACATATCCTTAAAAGAATCTCAATATATATTTTCATGTTTGTATAAAACAAATAGATATATATAAACATGGTAATCAAGATCGAGATCTTAAATCGTAAGATCATTGAGATCGAGATTTTGGTAAGGTCCACCTTGCCAAATCACACATAAGATCAGAAAGAAATAACTGAGATCGTAGTGAGATCGTAATTTTTGGGCAGGATCATAAGATCCAATAGATCTTGGGCAAATTCTGAATTTCTTTTTTTTTGTTCTTAGCATTTTGACTTTCTTTTAGAGAAAACGTATTATTTAATCCTTGAATTTACACCGAGTCAACTAATCAGTCCTTGTATAATCAAAATATACGATTTGATACCTGAAATGTTTCAATTATAAACTATTTGGTCACTAAATTTAAACTAATTTTATACTTTTTGGTCCTTGAATTCAAATTAAATACTTTTCTGTTCCTAAATTTGTATTAAATTTATAGTACTTGGTCCATAAATTTTTACCTTTTGGTCTCTGAATTTGACTTAGGGACCAAATCTTTAACAATTGTAATAATTTAAGAACTAATTAGTTGATATGGTGTAAATTCAAGAATCGAATAATAGGCTTTTTCTTAATATTATTACATTATATTATATTTTAAAATAAATTAGCATCTTACGATTCTCGATCTGATATTCCAATTCAATCTATCTTATATTTTTTTTTAATCTTAGTATAATTTTGATCTTAATTAACTTGTATATAAGACATTAGACATAGATTAAAAGTCATTGTCTTCTTTACATACCAGTTTGACCATGTCAGAAAGGCAGGATTCCAATTTTCTAAAAGTTGCAGCATTAGAAGTTTGAGACGCAATACAATGAGTTGGTCGAGCAGGCACCACAATCAACATCAATCCTCCTTCCACAATTTCTTGTGATCTTGCACTTAGAAAGCATTCAATGTCCTTTTTGAATTGGGCTGCGTAAGCCTCATGAACTTTCTCACTAGAAGTTGTATAATGGATTCTATTTCCACTCCAAGCTGGTGATTTCTTATCCTCAACCTGTAGGAATCAAATTTTAAGATTTAGTCCTCTTGTTTGATGGTTGTTTTCCTGCTCTGTGTCTCTTAATTGATGGTGTTTCTTCTTTTTTTTTTTTTCTTTTGTTGTGTTCAATTTTCAACTTTTAGCTTCTACGAATTTTCAGATTTCTCTTTCAGCACTTATATCTTTTTTATGAAGTCGGTGATTTCTTTGATCGTGAAGTTGATTTCTTTATTGATAAACAGTATGCATAATAATAAACTTCTTGTTGACAACATTTTTAATGATATTTTTCATTTTCATGATATCATTCTTATAAAATCAGTGTTTCTTATAGGAATGATTTATGAGCCTGATTCGACCTCTAGTTCAACAATGTTTATGATGTATTCTTCTTGTTTATCAGTTTTGAAGTATCTGATCGTTTGTAAGTGTCGTTTGGCTTTTATTTATTATATTTTATCTTATTGTAAAAAAAAAAAAAAAACAAGAGACCAATAATTTGTTTCAGCTCGTTTTTAAACTTAGTTGATTTTTTTTACCTGCTATTGCTTCATTTTTTAATATAACTTACCGACTTAAGATCTGTTTTGATATTTAATTTACAATATAGATAATCAATTTAATCAATATGTTACAAAAAATTAATAGTATGTAGGAGTGTTTAAGAGTTGGGTTGAGTTGGGTTTGGGACAAATTGGTTTGGACTAACTATTATCAAGTTGAGTTGGATTGAATTAAGAAAAAAATGAGTTAACCTAAATCAATCCATACCAAATAGTGAAAGGTTGGTTTGAGTCGGGTTGGCAGGTTGGCTCAGACTATTCTTTTTCTAATATACTTTTTTTCTCAATTTGGTCCCTTCACAATTTGTTTTTGAGGGACTAAATTGAGAATAAAAATATATGAAGGGACTAAATTGAGAAAAAAAATATTATTTGAGCCAATGAGTTGGTTTGGGTTAAGCGAGCTTAAAATCTTAAAACTCATAGTCCAATCAAACCACAATAGACTCAAATTTTCTATCCCAAACCAACTCGCCAGCCCATCCCAAACAAACAAGTTGGATTGATTTTAGCAAGTTGGCCCTCATTTGACACTTCTAAACAATATGAAATGACTTCTACTAAAGTGAATGAAAAAAGATAATTTACACAACCTTTTTAGTAAACCTATTTTTCAGTCCATGAATTTTTCTTCAAATTACAATTTAGTCCCTGGATATTAAAATATGTTTTTTTATCCTTAATTAATATTATTTTTTTTTACAAATGTCAACTATTTAGTCTTTGAACCATCATTTGTAGAGACTAAATATATAGTTGATGTTTGTAAAAAAAATTAAGAACGAAAAATTATATTTTCTATATTATTTAGGAACAAAGTAGTTTTTTTTTATAAATTTAAGGACTAATAAGTAGGTCTATTCCAATTTTTTTATATAGACAGAGTTGTTTGCAACCTAATTGATTTGGCTTTTACTTTAACCTGAAAAATTAAGAAAGGAAGACAAACCTCTTTTGGAACTAGGGACATCCAATGAAGTGCATAAGAGGAATTAACAAAGTGAAGGCTTGACTTTGGAAACAAACGGCCATGAAAAGATCCAGCCACAACGGCAGCATAGTAGCTTTTTGAGGCATAAGAGGATGATCTGAACAAAGAATTGAAATCATTGTTGTAATGATCATTGAAGAACACATGGAATTCAAGTGATGATGATGAATTGCTTTCATTCTTTGCTTTGTACACTCTTTCCACTGCTTCTATAATGTTCTTCACTGCCATGAATGTGTTTTGCCCAACAGAACATCCTAAATCTGCTATTCCAAAAGCTTTTGACCCATCCACACAGCTTGCATCAATCACAAGATTATCTTCAATCACTTCATCGATAAGGTCTTTCGATGCTTCTATTACTTTCCTCTGCAAGTAATTATAATTGTAAGTATATGTTAGAAAAAATAAAGTAGGCTTTTGATAGAATACGAAAACAGAGTAGGTTTTGATAGTAAGGTCAATGTCCTTAAGGAAATTAAACCTCCACTATTTGTATGCTGCTGGGTGTTTATGGTTGATTTCCTCCAGGATTTATAAAGTCTGGTATTATAGCCAGCAATACTATAACACCTTCTGAACACGAAATAGAAAAGATAAGTTGAAGATGAGATCCTCTCTTCTTTGAGAAGAAGTGTTATTTATAGGAAAAATCTGAACAATATAACTTTTTAGATTCAAACATAAATGACAGGTTATAACCTTTCATAAACGAACATTCATGTCTCTTCAGGTTTAAACTGATCTCTCTATAACAATGAATGTTCATGACTGTTCATGAATGAACACTTATGTCTGTTTATTCGAATTAATTAATTAAAATTAATTATTGGCTTGAAGACCCAATTGTCCCAAGTGCATATATATATATAATTCAATTATTGTAAATAATTTAACGATCATTTATATACTCTTCTCAATTCTATAACTTATCCAATGTAAAAACAGTATATGCATGTGTTTATATACAGAGACGGAGAGAGTGTATTGTATTATACTTTGTTTGACTTAAAAGATAACATTATTACCTAGTTTTGAAGCATAGAAATTAAATCAAAACAAAACTCTCTTGGTTTAATTTTAAACTCAAGCTCAGATATATATATATATATATATCAATATATGGCATATTATACTTTGAATGTATGTATACCTGGGGGCTAGAATTGTTAGTGTAGCTATGAGGACCATCTCCAGCATTCATGGGATAGGATTGTGATTGATTTGCACGAGCTACAATATTAATTCCCTCATCAGCTTCCATTTTCCTTTGGCTAAGGATTTTGTTCTTCCTAACAAAAACGTATATATGACTCTATGAATTATGATCTCTGGTTTTTAACAAGATGGTGATATATATATATACACACACTAAAATGCAATATCATGTTTTATTAATTGTATACTTAATGCAACTACCAACAAAGCCAATCACAGTGAGTCAAATAGAAAAGATTCCTTGTTTAACTTTTCCTTACTTATTATATATTTATCTTTTAATTAGCCCCCAACCTTTTGTAATATTTTATTTCTATATATTTTTTGAATTTTTAAAACACATTAATTTATTTAAATACTACAAATTAGTATGAATTTCGAAAACAAGGAAAACATTTCTCCTCAAACAAAACTTGATAATGATTAATTTATTGTTTTATAATATTTAGTATGTTTGTTATAATATGAATTACTTTTTTATATAAAATTTTAGACTTTGAGGAGTAATTTTTCCTAATTAATCATTTTTTAACCAATATTGTATATAATATAAGGGTTAGACTATGATGTAAAATTTACTACAATAATGTCGCATCTACGTTTTCATGTCCGACATTCGTACGACACTCATATAACATATTTATATGTTTTAGAATATAAAATCAATTTTCTACGACTTTAACATGATAATCAACAATAGAAAATAATGACACATATGACATATATTATGAATGAATATTGTAATTTTTAAATTTTTTATCAAATTTTTTAGATTTTTAATTATTTATATATAAATATATGTCGTGCCATATTATGTAATTATTATTTTTAAAAATTTTTGGAATGTCGCGAGTGTAAATGCTTTATAATAGATAATATTCCTCACACATTTTTATATTACCAATCATAGATTAGAAAAAATATAAAGAGTAGAGGATAAGAAAATTTATCTAATTTTTTTTCTTAAAAAGAAACTCTCCCCATTATTTTAATATCATATCATCTCCCTCTAACTAAACATAACTTGAATATCATTCACCAACAAAGGTTAGCCCAGTTGGTAAGGAGTCGATTCATAACTCACAAGGTCGTGAGTTTGATTCCCACCGCCGATATGAGGGTTTTGTCAAAATTTTATTTTAATCTCTTATATTTATTTAAAGTTTTATTTTGATATTTAACTTTTTCTTTTTGTTTTGTTTTAGTGTTTAATATTTCTTAAAATTTTCATAGTTAGTTTATAACTATTGAATATGGTCATATCTCTTTCACTTTAAACCCGAACGTAGTAAAATCATAGCTACGTGTTAAATATGATGAGTTTTTTTTTACTCAAATGGAGTCATCAACAAACGAGAGAGATTTGAAATTCAATAGTTAGGGACCAATTATGAAACTTTTAGAAAATATTAAAGATCAAAGTTGAACCAAAAAATTATTAGGAACCAAAATAGAACTTTAGGTAAGCATTAGGGACCAAATTAGAATATTGGCCTATTTTTTTCTCTATATATTATTAATATTATAAGATAAAATGTATAAGTTGGATAAAAAAATTGTAAAACATATGAAAGTATGTAAGGAGATAATGAAATTGAGGAGATAATAATATTTAAAATATTAAATTATGAAAAATAATGATGGTAAGAAAAGTACTTATTAGTCGACTTTTTTTTTCTCAATTAGTCGATTATTGTCTCTAACTTGCAATTATCATCAACACAATATAATAAACCACGTGAAACGTTGACTATTATTATTATTATATTAAAAATAATAATGGTAAGAAAACTACTTATTCATGAAGTGGAGAGGAAGTTATAGAGATGAGGGAGAAAATTATGAAGATATATAAGAGAATATTTATGAGAGAAATTTTTATTTCCAAAATGAAATGGGTAATTTTTTAAAAAATAAATTATTAAGTAATATATAATTTATAACAATTTTATTCATTAAAAAGAAATTATTTTAAAATAATTTTAAATTATGCAAGGTGATCCTTCAATTCTTCATATCTACGAATTTCAGCTCTTAAAAATTTGATTACCATTATGAGTCTGTTTGGATAAATTTGTGAAAAAAGAACTTTATTTATCAATTTTTTTTTAAAAAATTTTTTGAGTGAAGCACTAGTATTTTTAATTATCAAAAGTGTTTGAATATAAAATGACAAAAGTACTTTTAATTAATAAAATAAACTAAAAGAATAGCATTTGCAAGTGATTTAAGTGGAAGCTATATAAAATTCAACTTTTTTAAAAAGTTATATTTTAACTTTTTTTGTAACTTCTTCTTTTTCTTAAAAATTTACCCAAACAAGATTTTGTGTTTATAAAAGGTCTTTTTTTTTTAATTAAAAAAGTGCTTTTTAAATAAAGAAAAACATATCCAAATGGGTTCTATGTCTACTCTCAAAACAACGAAAATAGTATCCTCTTTTATAATTTGAATGGAGAATTGAATGAAATATTAATATTATTGTTATTTGTATGCAATATATTTGTCACAAGTTGTTATTACTTAGTAATTAGTATTACTTGTGACAATATTTTCTTTCAAAACATGTTGGAGGATAATTTTATTTAGAAGGCATATATTAGTGTAGAAAAACTATTTTATTAGTCAACTCTTTTTTTTTCTCAATTACTCAATTGTTTTCTCTAACTTTCAATCATCATTAAGATAATATAATAAACCACGTGAAATGTTAACTATTATTATATTAAAAATAATAATGGCAAGAAATTAAATTATATCTTAGATTGTATGGGTTAAATATTCGCTCATGGCGGAGTTTAATTGAGTTTCATATTGATTTATAGAAGTGTGGGTTATTTTACTTAAATTTCACATAGGATAGTTTGTTTTGTGAGCTCTCACAACCTCCTATAAATAAGAGTGTTTTTCCCTCATTCAAGAAGCTCATTCATGTGTTGGAAATAAAAAGGTGCTTCCACAAGAGTGAACTCACTTAGTAAATATTTCCTCTCTTTCTTTGAGTTTTTCTTTTGTGATTAATTGTGAAAACATGGTTTTACTTTTAGTAGGTAAAATCTCATCGTTTAATGGAGTTTGTTCTTGGAGTTCATGCAGAAAAAATCAAAATTTAGATATCAGTCTTGGTTAAATGGAATTACTAGCAAAATTTAGAATATTAATGATAATGTCTAGGTTAATAAAATGATGCATTAAAATATGTATTATTTAATAATGTCATATTTAAAATTGAATTAAAATATTTAAGATGATGTATTAGATTTCCATTTTTTATAATTTAAAATAATTTTAATAATACATTATCGAATGTTATTGATAATAAATATATTAATAAAAATAAAATTCATATAAATATTATCAGAAGTGAATTCAGGGGGTCGGTGGTGATAAGGTCCCACGAAATTCTAATAACTATAATGTATATATCTATATTTATCTATATTTATATTATAATAATGTATATATCTATATTTATATTATAATAATATATATATCTATATCTATATTATATGTCTGAGAAACTTTTTGATAGTTGATTATTTAAAATTATAATATAAAATAAGTTATTTTAAATATAATACATTAAAATATATATAAATAAAATAAAAAAATCATCCCCACTATCTCATCACACGTTCTCATCCCCATTTATGTTATCTCACACATAATTCAAATTAATTACATACATTAAAATATATATAAATAAAAATAAAAATTCATCCCCACTATCTCATCACACGTTCTCATCCCCATCTATCTCAGACACAATCCAAATTACATTATCACTACATTCTCAATATCTACATTACAAAAAAAAAATATTGCATTATAGATACAATATTATGGCATGTACGTATGTTCCTTACAATGTTTATCATTCTGATGCCATTGTGGTGTCATTATTATATATTATTAATTAAATTATTTCAAATTTTGTATACATAACAGACACGCAAAGCCTCTTTTATATATATATATATATGATATATAAATGATAATTATAATAAATAAGACTACATAGAGAGTATGTGGCCCCCTTATTTTAAAGTTTAAAATATATATCAATCCCATAAATTATGATACTTTTTTTAGAGAATATGTGGCCCCCCTTATGTTACTTGCAGAAGTCTATGACTATGAGTACGCAATGGCAACTAGCAATAATTTGTTTCTATTATGAGAATAAAGCAAAAAAAAAAAACTGAGTAAAAAAATTAGATAAAAATTACATTGATAAAATATATAGAAATTATGAGAAACAAAGTCAAAATCATAAATATAGGATAAACTAACTTAAAAAAATGAATACACATAAAGGACTACTACAATAGAATTTTAATCTTAAATTAAATATTTTTACTTAATTACATTTCTTAAATTTATTATATTTGTTCAATAAACACGCAAATGAACACCAATATAATAATGATGACATTGAGTCATTGACACACTGTGTAATATCACCAATTTATTCTCATGCTGCATAAATGATAAAAAACCAAACAATATACAACTTACGAGTAAACTAATATTTTAGTTTTATATTATATAGGCACTATCATTTTAGTCCTTAATTTATTGGACTACTTAATTTTGTCTTAGAAATTTATGACTCTTAAAAGTACTTTTGGTATCCTCAAAGTATGGATCAATTTCAATAATCTACTTACATGGGATTAGTGAGTAGAAAGTTTACTCTATAATCTACTTACGCTTGAGAATGACAAACAAGTCTTCATTTTCACGAAATTTTGAATCTAAAATGTCCAAATGTTGAGTGAATTTATTGGCACAACGTTGAAATAACTTTGGTAGAACTTCATCTCCAAAATGTTGTTTGAAGAGTTTGATATTCTTCGTTTGGCTACTCAATATACCCATTCTTTATATCTCAAAATGCCCATTTTTCTTTATTATTGCCTCCAATTCCTTTCATGTTGGATAGTATATAGGTATGTTGAATGTATCCACTTTTTCCTCACTAATTTCTCCCTGCAACGTAATTAATAATGTGAATAACGCTAGGATTTTGTCTCAAAACAATTAATGCATGTGAAAATTAAACAAGAATGATAGTAACTACACTTATTTAATAAGCAAAAGTATTAATTTTGTCTCCAAACTTTACATCAACTATTAATTTCGTCCCCAACGTTTTATATTTTTGTCAGTTTTTTTTTTTACTTTAGCCAAATATCAACGACAAAATTTACGTAGCTAATGATATGTAATATAAAATTGATAGAAATCCTAACTCAGATTGAAAAACTGGATACAGTATGTCATTAATTTATTGAAAGAAGTTAGTCAAAGGAAAAAATTGACTAAAATATAAAATATTGGGGACGAAATTGACAAAAAAAAATTAGAGACGAAATTGACAGTTGATGTAAAGTTTGGGGATGAAATTATTGCTTTTGCCTATTTAATATTTTAAAAAATGTTATATATAACATTTCTTGTGCTCCATTGAGTTTGGGGCCCAATGGAGTGAGTTGGTTGATGATGAGGCACCACAATCAACATCAATCCTCCACACACAATTTCTTGTGCTCTTGCACTTAGAAAGCATTCCATATCATTCTTGAATTGTGCAGCATAAGCCTCGTGAACTTGTTTCACACTTGAAGTTGTATAGTGAATTCTATTTCCATTCCAAGCTGGTGATTTCTTATCCACAACCTATACGAATCAAATAATAAAATGTTTTTCTTAAGTACTTGAAATTAATCACACACTTCAACAGAACAGAACATATTAACATAACCTCTTTCGGCACTTTGGACATCCATTGAAGAGCATAAGAGCAATTCACAAAGTGAAGGCTGGACTTTGGAAACAAACGGCCATAGAAAGATCCAGCTACAGCAGCAGCATAGTAGCTTTTTGAGGCATAAGAGGATGATGTGAACAGAGTGTTGAAATCATTATTGTAATGATCATTGAAGAACACATGGAATTCAAGTGATGATGATGATGAATTGCTTTGATTATTTGCTTTGATTATTCAAGTGTTGAAATCATTTTGGGGATTAAAACAAAATAAATTTTAAAGTTTGAAGATCAAAATAGAATAAAAAATAATTTTACTACAAAATGAAACCTACCTCATAGTTTGAAAAAGTCAAAAAGAGGTAGGTTTAGTTGAAACATACCAGGTTGACCATTTCGGAAAGGCAGGATTCAACAAGCCCATAGGTTGTAGCATGAAGAGTTTGGGGCCCAATGGAGTGAGTTGGTTGATGATGAGGCACCACAATCAACATCAATCCTCCACACACAATTTCTTGTGCTCTTGCACTTAGAAAGCATTCCATATCATTCTTGAATTGTGCAGCATAAGCCTCGTGAACTTGTTTCACACTTGAAGTTGTATAGTGAATTCTATTTCCATTCCAAGCTGGTGATTTCTTATCCACAACCTGCAGGGATCAAATTTCAAACTTATAACCTACTTGAAATTATACACCTTAACAAAAAAAAATACACTAATTCATTTTTTAAGAAATTTGATTTTTTTTTCATTTTACTAACCTTTTAATTTAACAGACAGGTCAATCTACTATGTAAGCTTATGACATGTTTTGATATTACTTTAATTAATGATGAGTAAAAAGATATAGACCATCAATTTCATCAATATGTTGTAAAAAGCTCAAAGTTTGAAATCACTTTTACCTTTAAAGTGAAGATAAAAAAAAGATACTTTACATAACTTTTTAAATAAAAAAGAGTTGTTTGCATTTGACCTAATTGATTTGATATTGGTTTGTTTAGCAATATTTAGGAGGGGAAGAGAGGGGAGGATAAGAGAAGATTAATCTTCTACATCTGCTCCCCTTATATTTGAATGTTGGTAACTCTTTCAAAATATTTTAATGTGGATTATTTGAAATTTGTGAAGGGGGAGAATGAACGATTAAAAGTTAATCCCTTATATATTATCTTCTCTTTCAAATTATAATATCTGCCATTTCTTCCTTGTTTTTTTCTTCCTCGATAAACAATCCAAACATAACCTTAAGAAATGAAGACAACCTCTTTTGGAACTTGGGACCTCCAATGAAGAGCATAAGAGCAATTGACAAAGTTAAGGCTTGACTTTGGAAACAAACGGCCATAGAAAGATCCAGCCACACCAGCAGCATAGTAGCTTTTTGAGGCATAAGAGGATGATCTGAACAGAGAATTGAAGTCATTGTTGCAATGATCATTGAAGAACACATGGAATTCAAGTGATGATGATGAATTGCTTTCCTTATTTGCTTTTTACACTCTTTTTGTTAGGTTTTTTTTTTTGAGTAAAATAACTTTCCGGTCCCTGATTTATGCACTCGCTGACAGATAGGTCCCTGAATTTTACCCATTGTACTAGCCGGTCCCCGAATTTTGCAAACGCTGCACTAATTGGTCCCTCCGTCATATTGGCGTTACAAAAATGCTGACGTGGCCATAACGGACGCTGATGTGTCCCGTTATGCGCTGACGTGTCCCGTTATGGCCACGTCAGCACCCGTTATGTTTTTTTTAAAAAAAAAAGAGCTGCCACGTCATAAAATAGCGACACATCAGCATTTCCTCATTGTACTTATAGGTCCCTGACCCATTTTTATTCCATTATTCTCAATTCCC